>CM044007.1:23770680-23828180 GCA_024085815.1 Flaveria linearis | reverse complement strand
TCTAATAAAACATAATAGTGAAATAATACTCTTGCGTACTATTGCATGTAAAACACAATGTTAAAATATTAACTACTTAATATAATATATTAAAAAACAATAACAAAATAACGCAAATAATATAAAATGTAGAACATGATTATAAATGTTGCATTGTGGCTTTTCTTCTCATTATTGTCTTTTTCTTACATCATTGACAAACACATTAGTGAAGTAGTATTATTTTGTATTTTAATTGTAAAACATAATAATAAAAGAACATTAAATTCACATAATATATAAAAAATAATGATTGAAATAACACGAAATGGTTTGAAACGTAAACTATAATAATAGATATGTATAACAAATGATCAAAACATATTTGACACAATAACGTGATATAATACACACAATAAACTTACGTATTTAACATGATAATCAATTTTTTCCCTTTATACATATATGGAAAAAGGAAACAAAGATGAACGTTCATGCTTTTTTAATACTTTGCATAGTCAGTAGCGGAACCAGGAATTTTTCCTAGTGGGGTCACTATTTTTCGGTGACTCGTTTTGTAACAAGATAATATAAAATTTTTCGGGTCGGGTCGGGTCGGTTCGGTTCGGAATGTAATTAAATTACATACAAAATGTTAACAAAAATATAATATCCAAATAAATCATATAAAACTTACATTTTATAGTTGTTCTCTACGCGTCTTCATTTTTTGGAATCGTTCCATTACATCTTCAATCGACACCTTTGCAAAAAGCTCATTTTCAATGTAACAAATACACGAGTCGTTCATATATTCAGCACCCATACGATTGCGCAAATCCGTCTTCACATGCTTCATTGAAGAAAAACATCTCTCAACACTTGCCGTTGCAACGGGTAAGACAAGTGATAAATTCAACATTATCTAAATCAATTCTTGCCGGAATACTATTACTAGATGAAGAAGGAACATTCGATGGTTTCCTTTTCACAATAAAGCGGTCCATGTCCCTAATTTATACAAATTTTGATAAACTAAATTACTAATATGATAGAATACCCAAATTATATCACATAAATTATATTATATAAACTAAATTACTAATATCATACCCAAATTGCGATAAACCTAAATTACTAATATCATACATTCATGCCCAAATTGTGATAAACCTAATATCATATAAACTTAAAAGTTTTTAAATTCTAAAGGCTAACAACAAACAAGTTTCTAAATTCTAAAGGCTAACCACAAACAAATTAAGTTATGTCTAACAGCAAACAATTAAGCAAAATAAACTTAAACAATTTGAACTTTAAATAAACCATAAAGAAACTAACCTTTTGAAGAATTAATGGACAATGGTGATTGATGGATGAGGGGCCGATTGGGGGGTGACCGCAGCTGGGCAGTCGATGGAGAGGGGCCGATTGGGGGTCGCAACCAAGCAGTCAAGCAACCAAGCAGCCGAGCAGGCCAGCAGGGGCCGATTGGGGGTCGCAGCCCGCAGGGAGGGGTGGCCGGGTGGCGGGGTGGGGCCGTGGGGGCAGCCGCAGCTTGCGCAGTAGATGGAGAGGGGAATTGGGGATGGCCGGATGGGACTTGGGAGGGAAAAAATTAAGAGTTAGGATTTTATTTTAGAAGAAGGGCAGTTTAGTAATTTTAAGTAAATTTAGAAAGGAAAAAAAATAAAAAACTGCTGGGAGGAAGACTCGAACTCGCGACCACTTGCAGCGGGAGTCGCGCGCGCCGCACAAATTACCAGCGAACTAGGAAGCATTTTTGTGTTATGTTACTAATTTTAATATACTAATGGTTTCACTCCCTGTAAAACTATAGGTTCACTAAAAAATTCGGTATTATACGTTACACTACGGGTTCAAAAATCAATGGGGTCACTTGATCCCGTTCCCGAAAGCCTAGTTCCGCCCATGTGGATAGTCAAACTATTTAAGGTCCTCCGACGAAGAAAATTGAACAAAATTGATTATGAACAGAATTGTCACTGTGACATCACTCTTTTAAATTAGTGAGAGAGAGTACTATATCAATAACAATAGTGTGCGTATGATTTTTTGTTTTTCTAATACTTTGCATAGTTGACAATTTGTGCTCAACCAAAAATAAAATTGAACGAAATTGATTATAGAATGGTCATCATGACGTCACCTTTTCAAAATTTATAGTAGTTTGTATCTATAACATTTACAAGTTTTTATCTATCACCCTTTCAAAATCATATATGCTACCATCCATACGTTATGTATCATCCTTTCTAGCACCTTGTTAGTAGTAATAATATTATCCTTTTTGTATCTCTACGATTCAAGGATTGGGACATGGCAGCCACTAAATTGGGATTTTTTTGAATTTTTTGTTGATATAAATATGTTTATAATGAGAGTAAATAACAAATGATTGGTTCGAATAGTAAAGCTCATGATGTCACATTGCCCACCGGTGTTTGCATCTACTCTCTTGCACCCTTGACGGCTTGATTACTTTATTTTAGTTTTTTTTCTTTTCCTAATATTTTGGTTTAATGTTTTTTTTAGTTTCCACTTATTAAATTTAGTTTTAAATTTCTTTTTCATATTAAAAAGAGGTTAAAATACAAAGTATATTTTTCCTATAAATTGTAAGAAAACATAACGAGTCAAAAAAAGTCATAAAAGTCCAAAAAAGTCATAAAAATTATATCTCACAATAAAAATTAAATTTCAAAAAAGTAATTACGAGCTTTTGTTCCATTAGGCATCCTCACTAAGAAAAAAATAAACAAAAAATAAAAAATAAAAAAATTAACGTTTTTTTTATTGTGTCATTTATGAAAGACACAATGACGTCATTGTGTCATTATGAAAGACACAATGACGTTATTGTGTCATTATGAAAGATACAATGACGTCATTGTGTCTTGTGTCATTATAAAAGACACAATGACGTCATTGTGTCATAAAATACACAATGAAAATTTTTTATTTTTTTAAAATTTTTTTCTGTAAGAGGACGACGAGGGCAACAGGGACTCCGAAGTACTGTTGGACCAAAAGAACCAATGAGCCAGATCAGAAAAACCTCTAAGTCTCACATGACATCACAACAACTGCTGAAGGCTTCATCAGCAGCTTGACAAAGACTGAAGACTCAACAGCTGAAGATCAAAAATCTGAAGAACAACAGCTGAAGATCCCAAGTACTAAAGACAAGTACTGAAGTCTGAAGTACTGAAGAATACAAGTACTGAAGACTTCAAGTACTGAAGACTCAAGTGCTGAAGATCAACAGCTGAAGAACTGAAGAACTGAAGATCAACAACTGATGCACAAAGTCTGAAGACAAAGACTGAAGACATCAGCTGATGACAACTACTGAAGTCATCAGCTGATGAAACATCTGAAGATCAAAGTCTGAAGACCAAGTGCTGAAGCTTCAGAGTTTGTCACAACAGCTGAAGAAGTTGTCTTCAGTTGTTGTGATGGTTTTACTTTTCAGTAGTTTGTAATTTTGTTTCAGTAGATTGTAAACTACTGAAGAGCTTGTTCTTCAGTAGTTGTAGTTCAGTAGTTGTAAACGACTGAAGAGTTTGTTCTTCAGTCGTTCTAATACTTTCAGTAGTTTCTTTTCTCTTCAGTAGTTTGTAATAAGTTAGAACACTTAGCATTTTGTATGAAGATGTCAGATGTTTGACATCTTCAGTAGTTTAGGTGCTCTTTCCTAGTTTATTAATAACCGTTTGATGTCACTATCAAGTGACATCAGCATACGTCATTTTGCCTATAAAAGGTAGATGACCTAATTGTAAGCCTTGCCGAAACGTGTGATTCAATAGAAAACACTTTTTTGCAGAATTGTTTCTCTCTCTTTGTAATTTTACTGTTACATGCAAAATCATTTGTGTTCTTGCTTATTTGTTTAATTCTAGTGCTAAATCCGCTGCGAATACAACCTAATTGATCAAACAAGAGGCTGAGATCCTTTTAAAAAAAAGTCTGAAGACCAAGTGCTGAAGCTTCAGAGTTTGTCACAACAGCTGAAGAAGTTGTCTTCAGTTGTTGTGATGGTTTTACTTTTCAGTAGTTTGTTATTTTGTTTCAGTAGATTGTAAACTACTAAAGAGCTTGTTCTTCAGTAGTTGTAGTTCAGTAGTTGTAAACGACTGAAGAGTTTGTTCTTCAGTCATTGTAATACTTTCAGTAGTTTCTTTTCTCTTCAGTAGTTCGTAATAAGTTAGAACACTTAGCATTTTGTAAGAAGATGTCAGATGTTTGACATCTTCAGTAGTTTAGGTGCTCTTTCAGTAGTTTGTTAATAACCATTTGATGTCACTATCAAGTGACATCAGCATACGTCATTTTGCCTATAAAAGGTAGATGACCTAATTGTAAGCCTTGCCGAAACGTGTGATTCAATAGAAAACACCTTTTTGCAGAATTGTTCTCTCTCTATAATTTTACTGTTACATGCAAAATCATTTGTGTTCTTGCTTATTTGTTTAATTCTAGTGCTAAATCCGCTACGAATACAACCTAATTGATCAAACTAGAGGCTGAGATCCTTTCAAATGGTATCAAAGCAGGTTAATCATTGATCGATTTCACTATTGATCATTGAAATTGCTCTTTTGATCTCTATGTTTGATCGAATTAGCAATTTGCAAGAATTAGTTATAGAGATTGAGACTCTGCTGTTTCTGGCCATTAAACTTGAGGTTCTGTGGTTTTGAGCTACATTTGTTTTGTTTAACTTGAATTTGACTGAAATCTGAGATGGCGACACCAACGAACGATCCTCACAATACTGGTTCCTCTACCAAGCCTCCGATGCTTGTGAGGAACGAGTATAACACATGGCAACGTCGTATGCTCCATCACTTGTCTGTCAATAGTTCTGGTTGTTGGAAGTCAGTGGTACATGGACCACACATGCCTATGGTGAGCGTTCCTGAATCAAATGAGAAGGTTCCGAAGAAACCTGAACAATATTCGGACGAAGATCTTAAACTGTTCGAGATTGATGCTAAAGCCCATGGAATTTTGGCTATGGCAATTCCAAATGAGATCTATTCAGGGCTTTTGCATCATGAAACTGCTCATGATCTTTGGGTTGCTCTGAAGGAACATTTCGGAGGAACCAATGAGGTTTTAGCAAACACAAGGGAAATCCTCGCCCAACAATATGAGATATTCTCTCATAGGAAGGGTGAGACTCTGACTCAACAGTATGAGCGGTTCTCATGTTTGATCTCTGAGTTGAAGATGGTCAAACAAGAGTACTCTAATAGCCAGATGAATAACAGATTCCTCAGATCACTGCCTGAGAGATGGGACACTTATACCATTGTCATACGCTCCAGTGCAAATCTGGATACTCTATCTCTCACCCAACTTCATGGGAAACTGCTCACATTTGAGAGAGAGATAGAGCAAAGGAGGAAGTTTTCCATCTCTGGCAAGCTCACTGATGACTTTGTCACTGGCAATGCTGCCTTGATAGGTCAGGAGTCGGAATATGCTGCATCAGAGAGTGCCTATGATGAGCATATTGATTTCTCTACCAACTCTGAACATGCTTTTGTTGGTGTTAATAGTGGTTCAGGGGGTAGCAGTGATAACCTGTGTTTCCTGATGGAGGACTTGAAGGGCATTCCAGATGATGATCTGGAAGAGATGGATATTTTGAGTCAGATGGCTATGATAAATATTCGATCTCAAAAGTTCTACAAGAGAACTGGCAAGAAATTTCCTGGTCTCTCAGGCAAAACCAAGGTTGGTTTTGACAAGAGCAAGCTAAGGTGTCACAAGTGCCACAGGCTTGGACACTTTGCTAGAGAGTGTAGATCATCTGGATCTAACACCTCTGCACCCTTTGTGACTTTTCCTAGTAATAGCTCACAGAACAAAGGGCAGCATTCCAGTTCTCAGGGTTATCCATCATCACCACAGCCATCACCTGCTTACTTTGTGCCTCAGGGTCATATGCAATACCCATACCCCTGCTACTATGTGCCTCAGCCCAGTCAAGCTCAAGGACCTTCTGCTCAGCCACCACATGCTCTCCCTGAGCCTCATCCTTCCCAATCTCATCATCAACCCCATCCCCAACAACACAGCTTCTTCACCCCAGGAGTTGTTGACTGGAGTAGTCAACCAGATGATCTATCTTGTCAGGAACAACTATTCCAAGGTGCTGGTCAACATGGTGGTGATCATCCATTTGGGAATCTTGCTCTAATGGCCTTTGAGTCTGCTGATGGGTCATCATCCAATGCTTCATCACAAGTATCCTCTAAGGCTAAAGCCAAGCTTTGTTCTGATTCATGCATAGCAGCATTTGCCTCTATTAGAGAGGCAAATGTGGCTTTAATTGATAAAAACTTTGAGCTAGAGCAAACCATTTCCAAAAGAAAAGCTGAATTTGAGCTGTGATTAATGATAAAAATGATGAGATTTATAAGCTTAAATGCCAAATCAAAGAGGATGAGGCTAGGGAAGAGGTACTTCTAGAGAAGTACAGAGACCTCAAGGAAACACTTGCAGCTACCCAGGTAGAGTGTGATCGATGGGTACAATCCTGCAAGGGTTTGAAATGCTTTTGAGTAAGCAATCAGCTTCCAATGTGAAGTTTGGAATTGGTTATAATCACACTGCTCCACCAACAGATTATACTTCCAGAGCAGAAGTTGAATCTGATGGAGAGAGCAATAACCAATCCTTCTCATCATGTGACCTACTATCTGATACAACATCATCAGAAGTAGAAGTCAACATTCATTTCTCACAGAACAAATCAGTTGATGCTAAAATAGCTGATGGTTCAAATGTGGAATGTCACATGATCAAAAAGTTGATCAACTCAGGTGCTGTCTCTAGAAGTACTGAAAGTACTGGAGAGCAAGTGATAACACCTGAAGTTCAAACCCCAACTACTATCAGTACTGAAGAGAAGAAAACTGTCAGTAGAAAGGGTTTGAAGACTACTAAAGAGGATGTCAGGAAAGCAAGTACTGCAAAGAAGAAAACTGCAAGTACTGACAGCAAACAGCTGAAGAACAAGTCTTCAGCAGTTTCATCTTCATTAGTAGATGATCAACATAAGATGAAGAAGAAGCCATGGGAAATATGTGTCTTGTTCAATCATCTTACTGATGATTGCTGGTACAAAAGGGGATCCAAACTCAAACAAAAAGAGAAAATTAAAGAGAAAATGAATGAAATGAAAAATGAGTTTGAGTCCAAGTTTGTATCAGCAACATCAAAATCTGAAACCCCAAAGTCAAAGAAGAAATCCAAAAAGAAGGATGGGGTTAATCAGGCAACAGCTGAGGTTGCTCAAAAGAAGATGGTGCAACACAGGAATCCATCACCAGCGAGCACTTGTGTGTCTGAGGAGCTGAAAGCTTTATCACAAAGTCAGACACAACTTGTGATGATGGTTCAACATCTAATGGGAAGAGTCAACCAGTTAGATGCTCCTGTGTTGAAACCACAGAAAAGGAAATCCAAGCCAAAGGGTTCAACTTCTACACTATATCCTTCACCTCAGGCTGTCACACATAACACACCTATTAGTGTTGCACCTGTTGTTGAGAACAGACCTAAAACCAAAAAGGTTTGGGTCTCTAAAACTAACTAACTTGTTGTTATGATTGCAGGGTTCTTCAACACGCCAAAGAAGCATCTGGTATGTAGACAATAGAGGATCCATGCATATGACAGGAAGCAGTTCCCTTCTTAATGACTACTCTCCAGGAAAGAAGGGATTTGTTTCCTTTGGCAATGATGCAAAGGGTTACATCATCGAAAAGGCTTTGTTTCCAATGGGGAAATAAGGTTTGATGATGTTAACCATGTGGAGAATCTCAAGTACAATCTCTTGAGTGTTAGTCAAATGTGTGATAAAGGCCATGTTGCACTTTTCACAAGCCAGAACTGTCGGATTCTTTCATCCAAAGTTCTAAATTTGATTAACAAGGTGTTGGATGAATATACTCTCCTGAAGGCCAATAGGACAGGAAGAGTATATGCCTTAGATCTTTCCAAAAGATAGATCTAAAAGGCCATCCTTGCCTATTCTCCAAGGCCTCTCCTCAAGAATCTACTCCATGGCATAGAAGGCTGGGGCATGTTAATTTCAAGAACATGAATCAGCTGATAAACCATGGTTTAGTAAGAGGATTGCCATTGAAGGAGTTCAAGTGTGAAGACAACTGCACTGCTTGCTTGAAGGGAAAACAACACAGAGTTTCATTCCCTCCAATAGAAGAACCAAAGTCCACTGCCTGCTTGCAACTCCTGCATATGGATCTCTTTGGTCCTGTCAGGGTGATGAGCATGGCAAAGAAGAAATATTGCCTGGTAATTGTGGATGATTACTCCAGGTTTGTATGCACTTTCTTCTTGCACTCCAAAGATGAAACTGCCAAGGCTATTATGAACTTTGTGTTATTTGTGGAGAAGCAGTATTCCCTGCAGGTCAAGTGTGTGAGGAGTGACAATGGAACAGAGTTTAGAAACCACACACTTGATGACTTGTACCTGTCCAAGGGAATTAAAAGGCAGTTTAGTATTCCGAGAACTCCTGAACAGAATGGAGTGCTTGAGAGAAAGAACATGACTCTCATTGAAGCTGCAAGGTCAATGCTGGCTGACTCAGGATTGCCATTGACCTTTTGGGCTGAAGCTGTCAACACAGCTTGCTATATGCAGAATAGAGCATTAGTAAATCAGAGGTTGATGAAGACTCCTTATGAAGTACTTCATCATTTGGCCCCTCTGATTTCCTTCTTTAGAGCCTTTGGGTGTCCATGTTTCATTCTCAACACTAGCAATCCACTTCAGAAGTTTGCTAGTAAGGTGGATGCAGGGTATTTTGTAGGTTATTCATCAACTTGCAAGGCATACAGAGTTTTCAACTGTAGGACAAAGATGGTTGAAGAAACTCTGCATGTCAAGTTCAATGAATCTCCAAAGGACAAGATTCCACAAAACTCTGTGGAGTTGTTTGATCTGGACATACTGCAATATGTTCCTTATCAACCTCCAGCTGTTATTCCTGTCCACAGTTCTCCACCTGGTGGTACTGATGATGAAGATGCCAGTACTCACCTCTTCAGGTTTAGTGACAACCTGCCTGAGTCAACTAAACCTGATGCTCTTGTGGGTTCAGCAGTTCCATCCACAACAAATGCTGATGAGATTTCTGCATGCTCTACTTCATTTGAGCTGCCATCTCCTACATGGTTTCAAGAATCTTCATCACCACTTGTTACTGCTGAAGGTCCTACAAACACTTGCACTGATATTATAGTCTATCAAGAGCTGAAGAATCACCCAATGTCTCAGATCATGGGTGATACCAATGCTGGAGTTTCAACCAGGAGTCAATTGTCAAACTTCTGCTTCTATGCTCTCTTCATCAGTCAGCAAGAGCCAAAGAACTACCATGTTGCACTCAGAGACAATGGATGGGTTGAAGCAATGCAGCTTGAGCTTCTTTAGTTCAAGAAACACAAGTGTGGGAGTGTAAGGCCCACCTTTCTCAGTGGGAGCCTCACAGTTGGCCATTCACAGCATAACATTTGTTAAGACAATCATTTACTCATATAGGTATAAAATATATGTTGCAGCGGAAAAATACTATCATTTCAATTCATTACAAGTAAAATATAAACATTGTCTTTAATCCTCAAAACTATTTAAGAGTCCTTTGTTTAGCTTTTCTTCATCAGGGATGCCAGACTTCTAGTGCCAAGAAGCTTCAGTCCCATGCCTCTATTCCGTAGCTCTAACTCTTACCTGTCAACTGATATGCATACAAAAGTCAGCTTCGCTGAGTGAATTCTAGGTTTTTCTTTGTAAATACTATTGTGAAGGTATTAGCTTTAGCAGTTGAAAATAATTCTCGTCTATCAAGCATCAATACATACAGGCTATCACTTTATCGATACTTTATCATTTCTTTTCATTTCTCGTTATTTATTACTCTTCTTTATCCGTCAATTCTCTGTCACAATCGGTGCCTAGGCTCGCCTAGGACTTTACCGACACGCCAATTAAGGACTTATAGTCATACTCGATCGGGCCATTATTGTCATGCCAATTTAGGGCTTACAGACCTGCCTGTTCGAGCATTACTTTACCCGGGTGAGGGCACAACAAATGCAACCCTCCTTTAGCCATTGCTTGGAAGTCTTTACTTTATCCCTTGCCTGCAGGACTTTACTTGCAAGACTTTACTTTATCCAGGTACACGTTATGGGCCACATAACCTTTCTTTACGTTCCACTTTCTTATTTAAGTTATATATATATATAATATAGCACAACACATCTCGAAGGCAATCCATCACTACAAGGTTATATCTCGATAAGGGAAAACACATTATCAATTCGTTAGAAAATCCCGTTTCCCATAGAAGATAGTAAGTAAAACTTTACTCTAAAAGAACTGATTACAAAAAGTATATATCTTAGTATGCATACCGCCCCAAAACATTTAAAGCATGTATAAAATAGGGGATCTAGAACTCACCTGAACTCGTCCAAGTAGCTTAAATTCTAAGTCACTTAGGCTATAGCCTGAATACTCTAGCTGCACGAAAGTTAACATGCAAAAACGTCATTTTCTTCATAGTTTCGCCCATAGTTTCGCTACAGCGAAACTGCAGTTTCGCTGCCAGTTTCGCTGGGCAGCACTTCTGCTAGTTTCGCTAGGCTGATTCGCTACCTTGAGCGCCCTAACTTTCGTTGGAATTCCCTAGTCTCGCAGAGTCTATAGGTCAGTCAGGGTCTTAACGAGATTACCGGCGAAACTGTAGTTTCGCCTGAGCGAAACTGTAGTTTCGCTGGAATTTCTCCTAGTCTCGCTGAATGAGTTCACAGTTTTGCTGGTTGAATGCTTAAATTCGCTGGATCGGGGCCCAGTTTTGCTGGATGAACAGAAACTCAGATCCAGCCCATTTTTAACCCAAAATCTTAACTTTTTACGTCCAAATCCTTGGTTTACCTTCCATGAAACCAAATATAAGCTTTTTACACGTTTCATACGTAAAAATTCGACCTTTATGTGATTCTTTAAACTTTTCAAAACCCCAAAACCCTAGAATCCGGGTTTGATCTACAGAAGGCCTTAGGGACCGATTCTTACCTCGTTTTGTTGCTCTTTCCTTGTGTTTTGATGCTCCAATCCACCAGGACTTCAATCCTTCAAACCTTCAAGCTCCAAATCTTGAATTTCTTCACTTTCTCTCTCTACTTTCTCTCTCTATGAATTTGGTGGCTAGGGTTTGAAATGGTGGAAGATAGAGTTGCTTATGCATGTTTAAGGGCTGATTAGGGCCATTAAACCCATCAAGCCTAGCCCATTAAGACTAATCTTATCCATAGCCCACTAATTTACCCCTTTATTTCTTAAATTAACCCTTAAAAGCCCATTATTATTAAATGGCTTGTTTCGGGAAATTTCGGGGTGTTACAAGTCTCCCCCCTTATTTAGGTTTCGTCCTCAAAACCTGCTTCGTCGTTAAACACATCGGGGTATTGACGTCTCATTTCCTCCTCGGATTCCCAGGTGGCATCTGACCCCTTTTGATGTTTCCATTGTACCTTGAGTTGCTTGACTACTTTATTTCTCAATTGCTTCTCCTTTCGGTCTAGTATAGCCACTGGTTGTTCTACATAGTTCAGCTTCTCGTCCACCTCGATGTCATCTAGGGGTACGACTGCCTCATTCGGTGCTAAACATTTTCTTAAGTGCGACACATGAAAGATAGGGTGAATCCCACTTAATTCTTCTGGAAGGTCTAGCCTGTAAGCTACATCCCCAACTCGTGCTAGTACCTCGAATGGTCCGATGAACCTGGGACTCAGTTTCCCCCTCTTCCTAAATCGGATGATTCCCTTCCATGGTGACACTTTTAGCATTACCCTGTCACCCACGCTGAACTCTATTGGTCTCCTTCTTCTGTCGGCGTGTGACTTTTGTCTATCCTTGGCAGCCTTCATATACGCCTTGATTTTCTCCAACTTTTCCGTGATGGCTTCCACAACTTCTAAGCTTCCTAGCTCCTTCTGTCCGACATCACCCCAACAAATAGGAGTTCTGCACCGTCGACCGTACAATAACTCATATGGGGGCATCTTAATGCTGGCGTGGTAGCTGTTGTTATAGGAAAACTCAGCTAGTGGCAGATGATCATCCCAATTACCGCCAAATTCGATAACGCATGCCCGAAGCATATCCTCTAGTGTCTGGATCGTTCTTTCCGATTGCCCATTGGTCTGTGGGTGGTATGCGGTACTAACATGCAACCTCGCACCCATCTCTTCATTGAACTTTTTCCAAAACTTGGAGGTGAACCGCATATCCCTATCTGAAACAATCGATACGGGCATACCATGTCGCGCCACAATTTCTAGGATAAATAGTTCAGCAAGCTTTTCTGAACTAATTGCTTCCTTGATTGGCAGGAAATGCGCACTTTTAGTCAGTCTATCCACAACCACCCATATCGCGTCACGGCTTTTCGTCGTGCGGGGTAGTTTGGTGATAAAGTCCATGGTAACATGTTCCCACTTCCACTCTGGCACTTCTAATGGCTGAACATAACCATAAGGTCTTTGGTGCTCAGCCTTCACCTGTGGGCACGTGAGACATTTATTTACATACGCAACCACATCTCTCTTCATCCCAGGCCACCAATAATCTTTCTTCAAGTCGTGGTACATCTTATTTGCGCCTGGATGTATTGAGTAGCGGGTCTTGTGCGCTTCATCCATAATCTTTTCCCGCAAGTCACCATGCTTTGGAACCCATATCCTGCCATGGAAGGTCTTAACACCCAAGGTGTTCTCTATCAATTTATCCACTTTTCCCACCATCCTTTCCTTATTGATTTGCTGCTCTTTTAAAGCGTCCATTTGAGCTTTGCTTATCATCCTCATAACATCTGGGGTCACTACTAGTTGGCACGCCTTCACCCGGATCGGTTCATATCCTTCCTTTCGGCTCAGGGCATCGGCTACCACGTTCGCCTTACCCGGGTGATAATGGATTTCACAGTCGTAATCCTTTATCAACTCCAACCACCTCCTCTGTCTCATATTTAGGTCTTTCTGTTCAAAGAAATATTTCAGACTTTTGTGGTCGGTAAATATGGCGCACTTAGTTCCATACAAATAGTGTCTCCAGATCTTCAATGCGAACACTACTGCGGCAAGTTCCAGATCGTGAACCGGGTAGTTAACCTCCGTGTCCTTTAGCTGTCTGGATGCATAAGCTATAACCTTCCCTCTTTGCATCAACACACAGCCTAGCCCGCAGTATGAAGCATCGGAGTATACCGTTAGGTCTTCATCTCCCTCCGGTAGGGTTAGTATAGGAGCTTTGGTTAATCTATCCTCCAATTCCTGGAACGCATCTTCCTGTTCCTTTCCCCAGTCGAACACCACGTTCTTCCTCGTTAACCTTGTTAATGGGGGAGCTATCTTCGAGAAATCTTTGATGAACCTTCTATAATAACCAGCCAATCCCAAGAAACTACAGATTTCGGATGGCGTCCTCGGGGAATTCCATTGCGTAAATGCTTCAACTTTCGCTGGATCAACCATTACTCCCTCGGAATTTATAACGTGCCCTAAAAACTGCACCTCCCGTAGCCAGAAGGCACATTTAGAGAACTTCGCGTACAGCTTCTCCTTTCGTAAAGTCTCCAACACCTCCTTAATATGACAAGTGTGGTCTCCTTCATTCTTTGAGTATATTAAAATATCGTCAATGAAGACTATCACTGATCGATCCAACATCGGCCGACACACGCGATTCATTAAGTCCATGAATGCCGCAGGAGCATTGGTTAGCCCAAAAGACATAACCAGAAACTCATAGTGGCCGTAGCGTGTTCGGAACGCCGTCTTTAGGATATCTTGCTCCCTTACCTTCAGTTGGTGATATCCAGATCGGAGATCTATTCGGGAGAACTAGCTTGCCCCTTGCAACTGATCAAACAGATCGTCTATCCGGGGTAGAGGGTATCGATTCTTTACGGTCAGCTTATTCAACTCCCTGTAATCTATACACATCCTCATGCTGCCATCTTTCTTCTTTACAAAGAACACGGGAGCACCCCATGGGGAAATGCTGGGCCTAATGAATCCCTTGTCAAGGAGTTCCTGTAGTTGTGACATGAGCTCCTTCATCTCGGACGGAGCTAGGCGGTAGGGTGCTTTGGCAATGGGTTGGGCTCCTGACAGTAAGTCAATCTGAAACTCTATCTCTCTATCTGGTGGTACGCCAGGCAGATCCTCCGAGAATACGTCCGGAAAGTCCCGCACCACTGGTACATCAACATCTCTTTCGCCTTATCTTTAACATCCTTGACATACGCTAGATAAGCTCCGCACCCTCGCCTTATACATTTCTCCGCCTTGATCATGGAAATGATCCTTGGAACCTTACAATCGTTATCACCGTAGATCGTAACCGAACTACCATCTGGAGCCGTTAATCGGATCATCTTTTGTTGACATACTATGTTAGCATCGTGGGCAGCTAACCAATCCATCCCTAGTACGGTGTCGAAACCTCCTAAGGGCATGGCAAACAATTATGCGGGAAAGTAATGGCCTCCTAGTTTAATATGGCAATCCTCTATCGTGACTATTCTAATGGACTTACCATCGGCTGTTTCTACTTCGAAGGCATCATCTATTTCCTTAGTTTGGACATCTAGTGTAGCACAGAAGGATACAGATACGAAACTCTTACTGGCACCACTATCAAATAATATGGAGGCGCAAACATCATTGACAAGGAACGTACCTGACACTACGTCTGGGTCCTTCCTTGCTTCCTTCTTGTTCATGGTGAAAGCCCTTGCCTTGACCTTGGGCTTTCCATCATCCCCCTTGTCATCACCCCTGCTCATGCCCGAGCTTCCCGGCTTGGCTTTCTTGCAATCCCTGCTGTAGTGCCCCGACTCATGGCAGTTAAAGCACTCGTTTACTTTCGGGCACTCCCTAGCCATGTGACCCGTTTTCCCACACCGGTAGCACCCATGGCTACCCAATCGGCACTCTCCGGGATTCCTCCTCCCACACTTCCCACAGTTCTTAACTTCCTCGACCCCCTTCACAACCATCTGTTTTGCATCCACCCTTGCTTTCTTGTCCCCGGTTGGTAGCCACCACTTCCATATCTCTTCCCATTGTTATTCCAAGCCTTCTTCGTCTCACCCACTATAACCGGCCTGCGATGATCGTACAACCTTCCACTGAGGTCCACCGCTGATCTAAAAGTACCAGGTCGGGCCGTGACCATATCCCTACGAATGTCCAGAGGCAACCCTTGTATGTACCTCTTGATTCTCTTGGATTCGGGAGTCACCAAGTCAGGCACCAGACGTGCCATTTCATTGAATTTTGTAGTGTACTCCTAGTGAGTCATATTTCCAGCCTCCAAACTCACGAACTCTTGCTCAATCTTGTCAAGCTCTCTTTCAGGGCAGTACTCCTCTATCACCAACCTCTTCATCTCCGGCCACTTCATCCTCTCAATGGCCTCCTCTCCGTAAGACTCAACAATGTTATCCCACCAACATAGTGCTGGATCCAAAAGGGAATGGGAAGCAAACTTCACCTTTTGGTCTTCACGGCACTCACTGATCTTCAGTACGGCCTCCATTTCCCTGATCCAATGCTGGACAGTGGCAGCGTTACCAGTACCATCGAACGTCAGGGGCTTACACCTCTGAAAATCCCCGTAGATGCACCCCTTCACCCTCTCTTCCACCTCGGGACCGTCATGGTTACCCAGACGATCTCCCTCGTCGCTCAACTCCTCAGTCTTGACCGCTCCCTTCTTATCCACCTTCTCGGAAGCTGTACTCTTCTTACTGTCGCCCTTAACCTGCTCCACAAATTCCGCAAGCAGAGCGGGCATCACTCCAGAGAGGACCTGGTGCACCTCTCGGGCAATAGCTTCCTTCATGGTCTCCTTCAGTTTTGCCTGGTCCGTAGTGAGCCCCTCGGCTCCCATTTCTAACTCAACCTCCTCCTCCTTAACCGGTTTCTCAGTCGGCTTCCTGGTTGACCCTTTTGTTGGCTTCACAGTTGCACTTGCAGTTTCCCTTGCCCTAGTTAGGGGCCTTGCCCTAGTGCTTCTCCGGGTGACCATTGTTGGAACTTCTTTCTTTGGTGCCATTCTTTCTACTTCCTATAAGATTTAGAATGTTAATATGGTCTTTCAAGGAAAGTTCAGTTCACGATAAGTTTTGTAAATTTTTAATAACAGTGGCCAGTTATGATTAACTACTTACAGAACTTCCCGTGCCATAAACTTTCCTATCCTGAACCACACCAACACCAGAACCTACTATACCTAGTCTATGCATGTATAAGTCACATAAATTCAGATAGGCATCACAGATAACATTATCATACTCTGCCTCGACTCTTATTTAAATAAGAAGGCACTACCACTCGGAAAAATACCTACAACATACTTATTACCTCTTGGCATGGAGCTTCTTGGACAGGCATCCTTGACACTTGGTCCCATTATCTGTTTAAGTTTAGGTTTATAAAATAATTTTCCCAAATCTCTTAAACATTGGCTCTGATACCAACTTGTAAGGCCCACCTTTCTCAGGGGGAGCCTCACAGTTGGCCATTCACAGCATAACATTTGTTAAGACAATCATTTACTCATATAGGTATAAAATATATGTTGCAGCGGAAAAATACTGTCATTTCAATTCATTACAAGTAAAATATAAACATTGTCTTTAATCCTCAAAACTATTTAAGAGTCCTTTGTTTAGCTTTTCTTCATCAGGGATGCCACACTTCTAGTGCCAAGAAGCTTCAGTCCCATGCTTCTATTCCGTAGCTCTAACTCTTACCTGTCAACAGATATGCATACAAAAGTCAGCTTCGCTGAGTGAATCTAGGTTTTTCTTTGTAAATACTATTGTGAAGGTATTAGCTTTAGCAGTTGAAAATAATTCTCGTCTATCAAGCATCAATACATACAGGCTATCAATTTATCGATACTTTATCATTTCTTTTCATTTCTCGTTATTTATTACTCTTCTTTATCCGTTAATTCTCTGTCACGATCGGTGCCTAGGCTCGCCTAGGACTTTACCGACACGCCAATTAAGGACTTACAGTCGTACTCGATCGGGCCATTATTGTCATGCCAATTCAGGGCTTACAGACCTGCCTGTTCGAGCATTACTTTATCCGGGTGAGGGCACAACAAATGCAACCCTCCTTTAGCCATTGCTTGCAAGTCTTTACTTTATCCCTTGCTTGCAGGACTTTACTTGCAAGACTTACTTTATCCAGGTACACGTTATGGGCCACATAACCTTTCTTTACGTTCCACTTTCTTATTTAAGTTATATATATATATAATATAGCACAACACATCTCGAAGGCAATCCATCACTATAAGGTTATATCTCAATAAGGAAAACACGTTATCAATTCGTTAGAAAATCCCGTTTCCCATACAAGATAGTAAGTAAAACTTTACTCTAAAAGAACTGATTACAAAAAGTATATATCTTAGTATGCATACCGCCCCAAAACATTTAAAGCATGTATAAAATAGGGGATCTAGAACTCACCTGAACTCGTCCAAGTAGCTTAAATTCTAAGTCACTTAGGCTATAGCCTGAATACTCTAGCTGCACGAAAGTTAACATGCAAAAATGTCATTTTCTTTATAGTTTTGCCCATAGTTTCGCTACAGCGAAACTGCAGTTTCGCTGCCAGTTTCGCTAGGCAGCCAGCTAGTTTCGCTAGGCAGATTCGCTGCCTTGAGCGCCCCAACTTTCGTTGGAATTCCCTAGTCTCGCAGAGTCTATAGGTCAGTCAGGGTCTTAGCGAGATTACCGGCGAAACTGTAGTTTCGCTTGAGCGAAACTGTAGTTTCGCTGGAATTTCTCCTAGTCTCGCTGAATGAGTTCACAGTTTCGCTGGTTGAATGCTTAAATTCGCTGGATCGGGGCCCAGTTTTGCTAGATGAACAGAAACTCAGATCCAGCCCATTTTTAACCCAAAATCTTAACTTTTTACGTCCAAATCCTTGGTTTACCTTCCATGAAACCAAATCTATGCTTTTTACACGTTTTCATACGTAAAAATTCGACCTTTATGTGTTTCTTTAAACTTTTCAAAACCCCAAAACCCTAGAATCCGGGTTTGATCTACAGAAGGCCTTAGGGATCGATTCTTACCTCGTTTTGTTGCTCTTTCCTTGTGTTTTGATGCTCCAATCCACCAGGACTTCAATCCTTCAAACCTTCAAGCTCCAAACCTTGAATTTCTTCACTTTCTCTCTCTACTTTCTCTCTCTACGAATTTGGTGGCTAGGGTTTGAAATGGTGAAAGATGGAGCTGCTCATGCATGTTTAAGGGCTGATTAGGGCCCTTAAACCCATCAAGCCTAGCCCATTAAGACTAATCTTATCCATATCCCACTAATTTACCCCTTTATTTCTTAAATTAACACTTAAAAGCCCATTATTATTAAATGGCTTGTTTCGGGAAATTTCGGGGTGTTACAGGGAGCTTGTTCCTTTACCCCAAGGGAAGTGTGCAATAGGCACTAAATGGGTATTCAGGAACAAAACAGACGAAAATGGCCAAATAGTTAAGAACAAGGCCAGGCTGGTTGTCCAGGGGTTTGCACAAGAGGAAGGCATTGATTATGATGAAACCTTTGCCCCTGTAGCCAGACTGGAGGCAATTAGATTGTTCTTAGCTTATGCTTCCTTTCATAGTCTTAAGGTTTATCAAATGGATGTCAAAAGTGCCTTCTTATATGGAAAAATAAAGGAGGAAGTTTATGTTTGTCAACCACCAGGCTTTGAGAACAATAAACATCCTGATTGGGTATATAAGCTTGATAAGGCTCTTTATGGGCTGAAACAAGCTCCTAGAGCCTGGTATGAGACGTTATCAACTTTTCTTCTAGAGAATAAGCTCACTAGAGGCATCATTGATAAAACCTTATTCATAAAGACTGTAGTACAACATAAGCTCCTTGTTCAAATATATGTTGATGACATCATCTTTGCATCCTCTGATCCACATTTGTGTGATGAATTCATAAAGCTCATGAAGCAAAAGTTTGAAATGAGTGCTATGGGAGAATTACAGTTCTTTCTAGGTTTGCAAATCAAACAAAGGGCTGATGGAATCTTTATTCATCAGTCCAAATACACCAAAGAGTTGTTACATAAGTTTGATTTACAAAACTGTAAGCCCTGTTCTACTCCCATGAGCAGCATCACACAACTGAATGTAGATCAGAAAGGTAAAGCAGTTGATGAAACTCTTTACAGATGTATGATTGGGTCCTTGATGTACCTTACAGCTTCTAGACCAGATATCATGTTTGCAACATGTGCTTGTGCTAGATTTCAAGCTGCACCTAACGAATCCCATTTGATTGTAGTCAAAAGGATCTTTAGATATCTGCAAGGTACCCAATCACTAGGTCTTTGGTATTCAACTGGGCATTCTTGCAAATTAGTTGCTTTCTCTGATAGTGACTATGAAGCATGCAAAGTCACCAGAAAATCCACTTCTGGTGGTTGCCAATTCCTAGGCAATTGTTTAGTTTCTTAGCAGTGTAAGAAACAAACATCAATTGCTACATCCACTGCTGAAGCTGAGTACACTGCTGCTGCAAGTTGTACATCTCAGGTACTTTGGCTTCAGAACCAACTTTTGGATTACGACATTATAGAGACTAAGACTCCATTTTTAATGGATAGTGTTTCAGCTCTTTGCATTGTTAAGAATCCAGTCCAGCACTCTAGGACCAAACATATTGAGATCAGACATCATTTTATTATGGATTGCTATGAAAAAGGTCTGATTGATCCAAAGTTTGTGCCTAGTGCTGATGAGCTTGCAGACATCTTTACTAAACCTTTAGATAGTGCCATATTTCAAAATCTGGTACTAAGGCTTGGTATGCTGCAGCTAGAATAATTTGACTAATACTGATGTTCTCAGTTCACAAGTACTGATGAGCATTAGTATGCAAAGGTCAAATATTAGTACTGATGAGTAATTTAGCTTCAGCATTTTCACAACTACTAAAGACTAACATGCTTCAAAGTACTGAAGTACACTATTTGTTGAAAACAACTGATGTAGTTACAACTACTGATGTGCTTATAACTACTGATGAACAATTTTCAAACAAATAAGTACTGAAGAACAAATTTTGTTCATAAGTACTGATGTGTAATCTTTCACAAGTACTGAAAGACAAAATTTGTTCACCAGCTCTGAAGAATAATTTATCAGCACTTATGAACATCTGATCACAAAAGCTGAGGAATAAAATATTCACAAGAGCTGAAGGGCCAATGAATCATCTGAAAGTCAGCTAAAGAGCTGATGAGTAAATGTGGAGGTAAGAATGAAACAACTAAATTGACGGAAATAGCTGATGAGTAACTTTACTCTTCAGATGATACCTACATCTGCTGTTTCATACCCAAACAACTGAAGGACAAAACCATGTCTTCACTAGTTTCACAACTACTGATGATTAACACCAAGTCCTCAGTTGTTTACAATAACTGAAGCAAAACCATGTCTTCAGTAGTTCATAACTACTGATGTCAGTAGTTTACAACTACTGAAGGCTAACCCCAAGTCTTCAGTTGTTACAATGTCTGATGATGAAAACCATGTCTTTAGTAGTTTATAACTACTGATGACTAACAACAAGTCTTCAGCCGTTTACAACATCTGAAGGACAAAACCAAGGTCTTAGTAGTTTCAACTACTGAAGACTAACACCAAGTCCTCAGATGTTACAATCACTGAAGGTTCAAACCACGTCATCAGTAGTTTCAACAACTGATGACTAACACCAAAACCTTCAGTAGTTTTCTTTCAGCCTTTGCCATACCCTATAAATACCCAACCTTCAGAGCTTTTCATTCTCACTTGACCTAAAATTTCAAAAACTCTGAAACCTCCCATACACCATTAATGGCGACCATGCAACTAAAGCCACGACACAACTGTGTCGCATACCTCACAAAATCGCCTTTCTGGACCAAATTTCATCATGACATAGATTTGATGGTCGACTCACCCTACCAAACGGACTTCCTACTAAATCCCATCATCTACGCCGATTCATTATCATAGTTCTAGATGAATATCACCATCCAAACTGGAGAGAACGACGGCGAGGTCTCTCTCCGGTCGTCCGTGAACAACCACCCGGTGGTCATTACTCCAGCTATAATCCGATAAACCCTAAAGCTGGATGATGCCACCTACCCAACCGACTACCCCAACGACACCCTTGACCTTTCTTTTGCTCACTATGATTATCAGGGTGACCTATCGGCCTCAACCCTGCTGAAGAAACATTTCCATGATGCAGAACGACTCATATTCCACATGGTAAATGTTTGCCTAGCACCAAAGACATCCTCATAGGACCAGATGTCCTCAAGGTGGTAGCAGGTATTGTATTCTATCCTTGATAAACAACCTTTAAACTTAACTGAATTAATTTTTTCAGAACTCAAGGACATGGCCACAAAACCATTTGCCAACCGTTGGATTTTATATCCACGGTTCATTATGGCCATGATAGAGAGCCAGCTTAATGCTGAGGGACTTGTTGGCACTGGGGTCCCTGCCATGGCTGTTTTAGCTGAGGTATACTCCAGGCACAACACCGGTCAAACCCTTAAAAAGGCTGCCAAGCTGCGAAAACCCACGCAGATGGAACCCACAGTCTCCACCTCATAATCCAAAGTCCCCACCAAACCCAAACCAAAAGAAAACCCGAAAAGGCTACTCAGGGCGATGAGTCCCCTAAGGATGCCCCTGCACAACAAACGCAGGAAGTGACTACTGGCCAGATTTTCCCAGCAGTCACCACGACTCCACCTACCACAACCACACAGGTTTCCACTTTACAGGAGCCTGATGCAACCATTTTAGGGGCTGCCACACATCTGGAACCTTTCTCAATTGAGGAGGTTGCCATTGAAAAGCACATTCCTCCCCATGTGCAATCTGCTTCTACCCCATCTCCCACTGCAACCGCCCCGAAAAGCCCTACTTTAATAATTGTAGAAGTGTTGACCCATCTGAACACTCCACCCTCTTCCCAGAAACCAATCACAACTGGGGTATCTCCAACAGAAGAGAGGGTGGAAACAAGTGTTAGTGGGAGCCCACAACACCGAGAATCACATGTCTTATCTCCCAGTGTGGCTAGGGAGATAAGGCAATCTGGTGAGGCTGCCACTTCCCCTGCATCAGCATTTGAGCAGGAAGAAGCTGGTAACATCAATAAGACCTCACCAGAGGCAACTGCCGATGATAGATCCAATCCAGAGGCTGGAAGTCCCCAGAACCAAGACAAAGGGGCACATGCAACTACTAAGCCACACTCAGTGCATGTACATTCTGACACAGTCAGGAGGTTAGGTGATTCAGTGCAAACTGATGATGACCTGAGCTTCTTCTATGACGTAGTTGCTCAAAACACCATCCTAGAGGATGAGGTAAGCAGACTCAAAGAGCTGCTTGCCAAAATGTCTCATGATGCAAGTCCATCTGCCACCATACACCCACAGATGGCACCTTCACCTGAAGGTCTCACATATACTCAACCACTTCCACAAACTCAGCCACCTGCCCCTGCTTCTGGCACTAGTTCTCAGGAACAGAACCCTCCTGAGCAACTAGTTGCTATCTTCCAACAATCCCTGCCTCTCATCACACCAATAATCATAAACATTGTGATGAAAACCCTTGATAAGAGCTTCCCTCACAAATACAATCCTTGGTGGAGGTTGCTGTGGCTAAAATGCTTGCTGATAGTCAAACCCTAACCAACGCACCCAAAAAGGGGGAGACATCAGTGCAAGCTAAGAGGAAGAGGGTAGAGGAGGAGAAAGAAGTAAGGAGAAAGGAGGAAAACGAGAGGGAGAGGACTGAGGAGACTGAGAGGGTGAAGGGGAAGGAGAAGGAGAGGGAAGAGAGAGCTGAATAGATCAAAGTGGCTGAAATCCAAAAGGATTTCAGTGTCACTTACAAAAAGAAGAAAGGTGAGAAGGAGGGAGAGAAGGTGAAGGAGACTGATCTAGCAGTCCTGGTCAAGGAGGCTGATGCTAAGCATAGCCGATCAATGGACTCTATCATTGATCAGCTGTTCAGGCAAGGCTTTGACAAGGACACTGCCATGCTAGATCAGGAAATTAGGAAGTTGGAAATAAAGGAGATAGAATACTGATGGACCAGTCATAGCCAAGAGGAGAGAAAGAGACTCGATGCTATGACTAGGTTTATTTTGAAGTATCTGGGGAGACCAGTCCTAGATGTGAGAGCTTGGACCAGGGACAGAATATTGGCTATAGCCACCAAGATCTGTTCGGCTGGTGAATTTACCAAGGGTCTGGTCGCAGAAGCCCTGTCAGAAGCCGGTGCTGGGGACAGGACTTTGCTAGTCAAACAGACTAAACCTTCCCTCATTTCTAGATTACTAGCAAAGCATGCCCAATCTCCCACACCAACACCTACCCAACCACAACCCACAAAACCAACCCCATCACCATCAAAACCCATTGTCGATGATACACCCTTGCAGAAGAAGAGAAGGGTGTTGAGGCTGCAAGAAGAAGATGAAGAGGAGGATGAGGAAGATAGGATGCCTCTCTCTATAGTCATATCTTTACCCAAAGCCAAACCTATGCCCATCACTCCCACCTCACAGATGGAAGCTGTGAAGGTTAAACTGGAAGAAGAACAGCAGCATAGGCTACATGATGATGAGCTGCTGAAAAGAGTAGATAAAGCCTATACTGCTTCCTTATCAATTATGAATATGAGGAAACAAGCTCTGAGATTATTCACTTTAAGGCATACATTCCAATTTCAAAAGGACAAAGTGAGTATTTGGCCTGATCCCAGGGTGTCTCACAGAATTATGAAGAAAGATATACCAAAGAGATATAATGGCCTAGTGAAAAGGATCGTAGGTGAAGAGATCTCCTTGGCCATTGTAATATCACCCTGGGAGATCATAGAAGATTTCAAGAAAACCTATCAGGCTAACCTCCCATCATAAAAGATGTTAGAGAACAGAGTTGTTAAAAAGGGGTTAGTCTACAAGAGGTTTGAGAAACTTCAAAGAAATGAGCTCCAGTTGTTCTTAGAGGGTAATCACCCAGATGAATTCGCCTATAGGGCCATAACAACTGTGGAGCTCAAAAGTGGTAAACAGGCCAAATACATCTTAGAGCTCTATGGTCCTGAAGGATTCTTTGAAGGTGAGGCAGAAGTACTTACCATGGAGGAACAAGTGATGTTTTTAGGGGCCTACACCAGAGAATCCTACAGGCTCATAGTTGGGAAGTAGGTCTTATGGATGGGACAACAACTCCGCGTCCAGTTCCACAAAACAGAGTTCCCATCCATACTATGCCAAACAAATTCTTAAGACCTCTTCCCAGGACAGTGCTTAATTGGGTCATCTTCTAAGCTGATCAAGAAGGAAAAAGACCAATCTTCCTGCCATTAATAAGTGGGACAATAAATTGCTTAGAGGTTTTGGCTGCATTGGTTCAGGGGAGATTGTTGGACCAAAGAATCAATGTGCTAGATCAGAAAAACCTCTAAGTCCCATATGACATCACAACAACTACTGAAGGCTTCATCAGCAGCTTGACAAGGACTGAAGACTCAACAGCTGAAGATCAAAGATCTGAAGAACAACAGCTAAAGATCCCAAGTACTGAAGACAAGTACTGAAGTCTGAAGTACTAAAGAATACAAGTACTGAAGACTTCAAGTACTGAAGACTCAAGTGCTAAAGATCAACAGCTAAAGAACTGAAGAACTGAAGATCAACAACTGATGCATAAAGTCTGAAGACAAAGACTGAAGACATCAGCTGATGACAACTACTGAAGTCATCAGCTGATGAAACATCAGAAGATCAAAGTCTGAAGACCAAGTGCTGAAGCTTCAGAGTTTGTCACAATAGCTGAAGAAGTTGTCTTCAGTTGTTGTGATGGTTTTACTTTTCAGTAGTTTGTAATTTTGTTTCAGTAGATTGTAAACTACTGAAGAGCTTGTTCTTCAGTAGTTGTAAACGACTGAAGAGTTTGTTCTTCAGTCGTTGTAATACTTTCAGTAGTTTCTTTTCTCTTCAGTAGTTTGTAATAAGTTAGAACACTTAGCATTTTGTAAGAAGATGTCAGATGTTTGACATCTTCAATAGTTTAGGTGCTCTTTCAGTAGTTTGTTAATAACCGTTTGATGTCACTATCAAGTGACATCAGCATACGTCATTTTGCCTATAAAAGGTAGATGACCTAATTGTAAATCTTGCCGAAACATGTGATTCAATAGAAAACACCTTTTTGCAGAATTGTTCCCTCTCTCTATAATTTTACTATTACATGCAAAATCATTTGTGTTCTTGCTTATTTGTTTAATTCTAGTGATAAATCCGCTGCGAATACAACCTAATTGATCAAACTAGAGGCTGAGATCCTTTCAAGTACTTTCTTGAAATTCTATTTAGATTGTGAGATATAATTTTTTTTGTGACTTTTTTAGCCATATTATGTCTTCTCACACTTTATAATAAAAATACATCGTAGAAGAAGCACAGGTCATCATCAGTGTGAACTGAATCACCTGACCTCCTGACTGTGTCAGGATATACATGCTCTGAGTGTGGCTAAGATATTGCATGTGCCCCTTGTTCTTGGTACCGGGGACTTCCAGCCTCCGGATTGTATCCATCATCGGCAGTTGCCTCTGGTGAGGTCTTATTGATGTTACCAGCTTCACCCTGCTCAGATGTTGATGCAGAGGAAGTGGCAGCCTCACCAGAATGTCCTATCTCCCTAGCCACACTGGGAGATTGGACATGTGATTCTCTGTGTTGGGGGCTCCCACCGGCACTTGTGTCCACCCTCTCTTTGGTTGGAGTCTCCCCAGTTGTAATAGGTTTCTGGGAGAGGGTGGAGTGCTCAGGTGGGTCAACACTTTGGCTATTATGTGTGTAGGGCTTTGTGGGGCGGTTTCAGTGGGAGATGGGCTTGAAGCAGTGTGCACATGGGGAGGAGTGTGCATTTCAATGGCAGTCTCCTCAAGTGAGAAAGACCCCAGATGTGTGGTAGCCCCAGAAGTGGTTGCATCAGGCTCTTGTTGGAGAAGAAACCTGTGCGGTTGTGGTAGGTGGAGTCGTGGTGACTGCTGGGAGAATCGGACCAGCAGCCACATCCTGCCTTTGTGTTGCAGGGGCATCCTCAGGGGACTTATTTCCCTGAGTAGCCTTTGTGGGCTTCTTTTTGGTTTTTGGTTTGGTGGGGACTTTGGACTTGGAGGTGGAGGCTGTGGGTTCCTGCTGCGTGGGTTTTCGCAGCCGGCCAGCCTGTTTTAGTGATTGGTCGGTGTTGTGCCTGGAGTATACCTCGGCTAGAACAGCCATGGCAGGGACCCCAGTGCCAACAAGTCCCTCAGCTTGAAGCTGGTCTTCTATCATGGCCATAATGAACCTAGGATATAAAATCCATCGGTTTAAAATAGGTTTAGCAGCCATGTCTCTGAGTTCCAAAAATATAATTTCAGTTAACTTCAGTGGTTGTTTCTCAAAGATAGAATATAATACCTGTTGCCACCTTGTTGACATCTGGTCCCATGAAGATGTTTTGGGGGCCAGACACACATTCACCATGTGGAAGATGAGACGTTGGGGATCTGGGAAGTGTTTCTTCAACAAGGTGGTGGCAGAGAGGTCGCCCTAATAGTCGTTGGATGTGAAAGATAGATCAAGGGCGCCTTTGGGGTAAGAGGTTGGGTAGCTGGCATCCTCCAGCTTTAGGGTTTGGCGAATAGTAGCTGGAGTGATAACCACTGGGTGGTTGTTGACGGAGGACCGGAGAGAGACGTCGCCATCATTCTCTCCGGTTTGGACGGTGATGTTCGTCCATAACTCCGATAGGGAGTCGGTGTAGATGGTGGGGTTCAGAAGAAAAGCCGTTTGGTATGGAGAATCATTCATGAGATCGACGGCGTTGTGAAATTTGGCCCAGAATGGTGATTTTGTGAGATGAGCGACACAGTTGTGTCGAGGTTTGAGTTGCATGGTTGCCATTAATGATGTATGGGAAGGTCAGAGGTTTTTAAGAAGTTAGGTCAAGTGAGAATTAGAAGCTCTGAAGGTTGGGTATATGTAGGGTAGGGCAGAGGCTGAAAGAATACTACTGAAGGTTTTGGTGTTAGTCATCAGTTGTTGAAACTACTGATGACGTGGTCTTAACCTTTAGTGGTTGTAATCATCTGAGAACTTGGTGTGAGTCTTCAGTAGTTGAAACTACTGAGACCTTGGTTTTGTCCTTCAGATGTTGTAAACGGCTGAAGACTTGTTGTTAGTCTTCAGTAGTTATAAACTACTGAAGAGCTAGCTATTCATCTTCAGACGTTGTAACAACTGAAGACTTGGTGTTAGCCTTCAGTAGTTGTGAACTACTGACATCAGTAGTTGTGAACTACTGAAGACATGGTATTGCTTCAGTTGTTGGAAACAACTGAGGACTTGGTGTGAGTCATCAGTAGTTGTGAAACTACTGAGGATATGGTTTTGTCCTTCAGTTGTTTGGGTATGAAACAACAGCTGTTGGCATCAGCTGAAGAGTAAAATTACTCATCAGCTGTTTCCGTCAAATCAGTTGTTTCATGCTGACCTCCACATTTACTCATTAGCTCTTTGGCTGACTTTCAGATGTTTTATTGACCCTTCAGCTCTTATGAGTATTTATGCCTTCAGCTCTTGTGCTCAGATGTTCACAAGTGCTGATGAAATACCCTTTAGAGCTGGTGAACAAATTTTCAGTACTTGTGTAAGATTACACCTCAGTACTTGTGAACAAAATTTGTTCTTCCGTACTTATTTGTCTGAAAATAATACATCAGTAGTTGTAATCCACCTCACTATATCAGTTGTTTTTAACAAATAATGTACATCAGTACTTTGAAGCATTTTAGTCTTCAGTAGTTTGGGAAAGGCTAAAGACTAAATTACTGATCAGTACTTATAATTGACCTATGCTCATTAGTACTTGTGAAGTGAGAGCATCGACATTGGTCAAATTAATCTAGCTGCAGCATACCAAGCCTTAGTACCAAATTTTGGAATGTGGCACTATCTAAAGGCTTAGTAAAGATATCTGCAAGCTCATCAGCACTAGGCACAAACTTAGGATCAATCAGACCTTTTTCATAGCAATCCCTGATAAAATGATGTCTGATCTCTATATGTTTGGTCCTAGAGTGCTGGACTGGATTTTTAACAATACAAAGAGCTGAAGCACTATCCATTAGTAATGGAGTCTTAGTCTCTGTAATGCCATAATCCAAGAGTTGGTTCTGAAGCCAGAGTATCTGAGATGTACAACTTGCAGCAACAATGTACTCAGCTTCAGCAGTGGATGTAGCAATTGATGTTTGTTTCTTACTCTGCCAAGAAACTAAACAATTGCCTAGGAATTGGCAACCACCAGAAGTGGATTTTCTGGTGACTTTGCATCCTGCATAGTCACTATCAGAGAAAGCAACTAATTTGCAAGAATGCCCAGTTGAATACCAAAGACCTAGTGATTGGGTACCTTGCAGATATCTAAAGATTCTTTTGACTGCAATCAAATGGGATTCTTTAGGTGCAGCCTGAAATCTAGCACAGGCACATGTTGCAAACATGATGTCTGGTCTAGAAGCTGTAAGGTACATCAAAGACCCAATCATACATCTGTAAAGGGTTTCATCAACCGCTTTACCTTTCTGATCTACATCTAGTTGTGTGATGCTGCTCATGGGAGTAGAATAGGGTTTGCAGGTTTGTAAATCAAACTTATTCAACAACTCTTTGGAGTATTTGGACTGATGGATGAAGATTCCATCATCCTGTTGTTTGATTTGCAAACCTAGAAAAAACTGTAATTCTCCCATAGCACTAATTTCAAACCTTAGCTTCATGAGCTTTGTAAATTCATCACACAACGTTAGATCAGAGGATGCAAAGATGATGTCATCTACATAAATTTGAACAAGGAGCTTATGTTGTCCCACAGTCTTGATGAATAAGGTTTTATCAACGGTGCCTCTAGTGAACTTATTCTCTAGAAGAAAAGTTGATAGTGTCTCATACCAAGCTCTAGGAGCTTGCTTCAGCCCATAAAGAGCCTTATCAAGCTTGTACACCCAATCAGGATGTTTATTGTCCTTAAAGCCTGGTGGTTGACACACATAAACTTCTTCTTTTATTTTTTCATATAAGAAGGCACTTTTGACATCCATTTGATAAACCTTAAGACTGTGAAAGGCAGCGTAAGTTAAGAATAGTCTGATTGCTTCCAGTCTGGCCACAGGGGCAAAGGTCTCATCATAATCGATGCCTTCCTCTTGTGCAAACCCCTGGACAACCAGCCTGGCCTTGTTCTTGACGATTTGGCCCTTCTCGTCTGTTTTGTTCCTAAATACCCATTTGGTGCCTATAGCACACTTACCTTTGGGTAATGGAACAAGCTCCCACACTTGTTGTTTCTTGAACTGAAGAAGCTCAAGCTGCATAGATTCCACCCATCCATTGTCTCTTAAGGCAACATGATAGTTCTTTGGCTCTTGCTGACTAATGAAGAGAGCATAGAAGCAGAAGTTGGACAATTGATTCCTGGTTAAAACTCCAGTATTGATATCACCAATGATTTGAGATGTGGGGTGATTCTTCAGCTCTTGATAAACTATAATATCTGTGCAAGTGTTTGTAGACCCATCAGCAGCAACAGATGGTGATGGAGATTCCTGAAACCATGTGGAGGATGGCAGCTCAAATGAAGTAAAGCCAGCAGAAATCTCATCAGCATTAGTTGTGGATGGAGCTGCTGAGGCTACAGGAGCATCAGGTTTAGTGAACTCAGGCAGGTTGTCACTGAACCTGAAGAGGTGAGTACTGACTTCATCATCATCAGTACCACCAGGTGGAGAACTATTGACAGGCTCAACAGCTGGAGGTTGATAAGGAACATATTGCAGTATGTCCAAATCAAACAACTCCACAGGGTTTTGTGGAATCTTGTCCTTTGGAGATTCATTAAACTTAACATGTAGAGTTTCTTCAACCTTCTTTGTCCTACAGTTGAAGACTCTGTATGCTTTGCAAGTTGATGAATAACCAACGAAATACCCTGCATCCACCTTACTAGCAAACTTCTGGAGTGGGTCGCTAGTGTTGAGAATAAAACATGGACACCCAAAGGCTCTAAAGAATGAAATTAGAGGGGCCAAATGATGAAGAACTTCATAAGGAGTCTTCATCAACCTCTTATTTACTAAAGCTCTATTTTGTACATAGCAAGCTGTATTGACAGCTTCAGCCCAAAAGGTCAGTGGCAGCCCTGAGTCAGCCAATATTGACCTTGCAGCTTCAATGAGAGTCCTGTTCTTTCTCTCCACCACTCCATTCTGCTCAGGAGTTCTAGGAATACTAAACTGCCTTTTAATTTCCTTGGACAAGTAGAAGTCATCAAGTGTGTGGTTTCTAAACTCTGTTCCATTGTCACTCCTCACACACTTGACCTGCAGGGAATACTGCTTTTCTACAAATAACACAAAGTTCATGATAGTCTTGGCTGCATCATCCTTGGAGTGCAAGAAGAGAGTCCATACAAACCTGGAATAGTCATCCACAATTACCAGGCAGTATTTCTTCTTTGCCATGCTCATCACTCTGACAGGACCAAAGAGACCCATGTGCAGGAGCTGCAAGCAGGCAGTGGACTTTGGTTCTTCTATTAAAGGGAATGAAACTTTGTGTTGTTTTCCTTTTAAACAAGCAGTGCAGTCATCTTCACACTTGAACTCCTTCAAAGGCAATCCTCTTACTAAACCATGACTTATCAGCTGATTCATGTTTTTGAAATTAACATGCCCCAGCCTTCTATGCCATAGAGTAGATTCTTGAGGAGAGGCCTTGGAGAATAGGCAAGGATGGCCTTTTAGATCTATCTTTTTGAAAAGATCTAAGGCATACACTCTTCCTGTCCTGTTGGCCTTCAGGAGAGTGTATTCATCCAACACCTTATCAATCAAACTTAGAACTTTGGATGACAGAATCTGACAGTTCTTGCTTGTGAAAAGGGCTACATGGCCTTTATCACACATTTGACTGACACTCAAGAGGTTGTACTTGAGATTCTCCACATGGTTAACATCATCAAACCTTATTTCCCCATTGGAAACAAAGCCTTTTCCGATGATGTAACCCTTTGCATCATTGCCAAAGGAGACAAATCCCTTCTTTCCTTGAGAGTAATCATTAAGAAGGGAGCTGCTTCCTGTCATGTGCATAGATCCTCCACTGTCTACATACCAGATGCTTCTTTGGCATGTTGAAGAACCCTGCAATCATAACCACATGTTAGTTAGTTTTAGAGACCCAAACCTATTTGGTTTTGGGTCTGTTCTCAACTACAGGTGCAACACTAACAGGTGTGTTATGTGTAACAGCCAGAGGTAAAGGAGATGGTACAGAAGAGGAACCCTTTGGCTTGGACTTCCTTTTCTGTGGTTTTAACACAGGAGCATCTAAATGGTTGACTCTTCCCATTAGATGCTGAACCATCATCACCAGTTGTGTCTGACTTTGTGATAAAGCTTTCAGCTCTTCAGACACATTGGGACTTGCTGATGATGGATTCCTATGTTGCACCACCTTCTTTTGAGCAACCTCAGCTGTTGCCTGAGTAACCCCTACTTTCTTTTTAGATTTAGCTTTGTGCTTAGGGATTTCAGGCTTTGATGTTGCTAGTAAAAACTTGGTTTCAAACTCATTCTTCATTTTAGTTATGTCCGCATTAATTTTCTCCTTATGTTTGAGTTTGGAACCCCTTTTGTACCAGCAATCATCAGTAAGATGATTGAACAAGCCACATATCTCACATGGCTTCTTCTTCATCTTATGTTGATCATCAGCTGAAGAGGATGAAACTGCTGAAGACTTGTTCTTCAGCTGTTTGCCATCAGTACTAGCAGTTTTCTTCCTTGTAGTGACTGCTTTCCTGACTTCCTCTTTAGCTGTCTTCAAACCTTTTCTACTGTTAGTTTTCTTCTCTTTAGTGCTAACAGTAGTTGAGGTTTGAACTTCAGATGTTATCACTTGCTCTCCAGTACTTTCAGTACTTCTAGTTACAAAACCTGAGTTGATCAACCTTTTGATCATGTGACAGTCAGCATTTGAACCATCAGCTGTTGTAGCATCAGCTGATTGGCTTTGGCAGGAGTTAATGCTGACTTCTATCTCTGATGATGCTAAATCAGAAGATAGTAGGTCACATGATGTGAAGGATTGGTTATTGCTCTCTCCATCAGATTCAACTTCTGCTCTTTAAGTAAAATCTGTAGGAGGAGCAGTGTGATTATAACCAATGCCAAACTTCACATTGGAAGCTGATTGCTTGCTAAGAGGCATTTCAAAACCCTTGCATGATTGCACCCATCGATCACACTCAACTTGGGTGGTTGCAAGAGTTTCCTTGAGGTCTCTGTACTTCTCTAGAAGTACATCTTCCCTAGCTTTATCATCTTTGATTTGGCATTTAAGCTTGTAAATCTCATCATTTTCTCATTTAGTGCAACCTCAAATTCAGCTTTCTTTTTGGAAATTGTGTGCTCTAGCTCAAGATTTTTATCTATTAAAGCTACATTTGCTTCTCTAATAGAAGCAAATGCTGCTATGCATGATTCAGAACAAAGCTTGGCTTTGGCCTCAGAGGATACCTGCGATGAGGCATTGGATGATGACCCCTTAGCAAATTCAAGGGCCATCAAAGCAAGATTTCCAAATGGATTATCACCACCATGTTGACCAGTACCTTGGAGTAGTTGTTCCTGACCAGATAGATCATCTGGCAGACTACTCCAGTCAACAACTCCTGGGGTGAAGAAGCTGTGTTGTTGAGGTTGTGTTTGATAATGAGATTGGGAAGATTGAGGCTCAGGAAGAGCATGTGGTGGTTGAGCAGAAGGTGCTTGAGATTGACTGGGCTGAGGCACATAGTAGCAGGGGTAAGGGTATGGCATATGACCCTGAGGCACAAAATAGGCAGGTGATGCCTGTGCTTATGATGGATGGCCAGAACTGGAGGAATGTTGCCCTCTGTGCTGTGAGCTATTGCTGGGAAAAGTCACAAAGGGTGCAGAGGAGTTAGATCCAGATGATCTACACTCTCTAGCAAAGTGTCCAAGCCTTTGGCACTTATGACACCTCAACTTGCTCTTGTCAAAACCAACTTTGGTTTTGCCAGAGAGACCAGAGAATTTCCTGCCAGTTCTCTTGTAGAACTTCTGAGATCTGATATTTATCATTGCCATTTGGTTCAAAATATCCATCTCTTCCAGATCATCATCTGGAATGCCCTTCAAGTCCTCCATCAGAAATCATAGATTATCACCACTGCTTCCTGAACTACTACTAACACCAACAAAAGCTTGTTTAGAGTTGGTAGAGAAATCAATATGCTCATCATAAGAACTTTCTGATGCAGCATATTCTGACTCCTGACTTATCAAGGCAGCATTGCCTTGGACAAAGTCATCAGCGAGCTTACCAAAGGTAGACAACTTCCTCTTTTGCTCTATCTCTCTCTTAAATGTGAACAGTTTCCCATGAAGTTGGGTGAGAGATAGAGTATCCAGATTTGCACTGGAGCGTAGGATAATAGTATAAGTGTCCCATCTCTCAGGCAGTGATCTGAGGAACCTGTTGTTCATCTGGCTGTTGGAGTACTCTTGTTTGACCATCTTCAACTCAGAAATCAAACAAGAGAACCGCTCAAACTGCTGAGTCAGAGTCTCACCCTTCCTATGAGAGAATGTCTCATATTGTTGGGCGAGGATTTCCCTAGTATTTGCTAAGACCAAATCGGTTCCTCCAAATTGTTCCTTCAGAGCAACCCATAGGTCATGAGCAGTTTCATGATGCAAAAGCCCTGAATAAATCTCATTTGGAATAGCCATGGCTAAAATTCCATGGGCTCTAGCATCAATTTCGAACAGCTTAAGATCTTCGTCCGAATATTGTTCAGGTTTCTTCGGAACCTGTTCATTAGATTCAGGGACGCTCACCATAGGCTTGTATGGTCCATGCACCACTGACTTCCAACAACCAGCACTGTTGACAGACAAGTGGTGAAGCATACGACATTGCCATATGTTATACTCATTCCTCACAAGCATCGGAGGCTTGGTTGAGGAACCAGTATTGTGAGGATCGTTCGTTGGTGTAGTCATCTCAGATTTTAGTCAAAAACAAGTTTAAGCAAAACAAATGTAGCTCGAAACCACCAGAGAACCTCAAGTTTATGGCCAGAAACAGCAGAATCTTACTCCCTATAGCTAATTCTTGCAAATTGCTAATTCGATCAAACATAGTGATCAAAAGAGCAGTTTCAAATGATCAATAGTGAAATTGATCAATGATTAACCTGCTCTGATACCATTTGACAGGATCTCAGCCTCTAGTTTGATCAATTAGACTATGTTCGCAGCGGATTTAGCACAGTAATTAGCGATTACGGCAAGAACACAAAAGATTTTGCATGTAAAGGTACAAACATAGAGAGAGAGAAAAGTTCTGCAAAAGATATTTTCTATAACTTAACACGTTTCGGCACCTAATACAGCATGGTTCACCATCCTTTTATAGACGGCAAAGGATGGATGATGATGTCACTTGATAGTGACATCAACCGATTATTAAACTAACAGCTGATAGAACATAAAACTACTGAAGATGTCAACATCTGACATCTTCTTACAAAAGCTGTCTACCTATTACAAGTACTGAAAAAGGAAACTACTAAAAGCCTACAATGACTGAAGAACAAACTCTTCAGTCGTTTATAACTACTGAACTATAACAGCTGAAGAACAAGCTCTTCAGCTGTTGTACAAACTACTGAAAAGATAAACAAAACTACTGAAAGAGAAAAACCATCACAACAACTGAAGAAGACTTCTTCAGCTGTTGTGACAAACTCTGAAGCTTCAGCACTTGTTCTTCAGACTTGGGCTTCAGATGATGTATCAGCTGATGACTTCAGTAGATGTCATCAGCTGATGTCTTCAGTCTTTGTCTTCAGACTTTGTGCATCAGTAGATGATCTTCAGTTCTTCAGTTCAACTTTTGATCTTCAGCACTTGTCTTCAGTACTTGAAGTCTTCAGTACTTGTATGTTTCAGTACATCAGACTTCAGTACTTATCTTCAGCACTTTGGGATCTTCAGCGGTTGTACTTCAGATCTTTAATCTTCAGACTTTGATTCTTCAGACTTTGTCAAACTGCTGAAGAAGGTTTTCAGCAGTTGTTGTGATGACATGTGGGACTTAGAGGTTTTCCTGATCTTGGCTCATTGGTTCTTTTGGTCCAACAGAATGCATGATCGGCCCGTGCTGTGCTCCTATTGGCAGACTGAGTTATCGACCTGAGAATAGCATACTAAAATGTCAACAAAATGGTTGGTGAGTTCAAGAGTTTGCGTTTAAACATACACAGTTTAACAGTTGTGATATATATAAGCATGTGTATTGTAACAGATAGCTAGTCTATTAACAACAAATATTAATTCATAGTGATTTCGCAATTGAAGCTGACTGTAATAGTTTTTTGCCTCCTGCCACGACTTACCATGTCGTGACAAATGTTTATAGGACAAATTGCACCCGGTTGACCTCGAGTCACACGGGAGGTGCTCGTCAGACCCAGTAGTACTACCCAAATTTCCCCGCTATTTAATATTAACAATTTGAAAGTGTTAGGACTTTATTATGGTAAACAACACTATATTAATATTATACACATCTTAAATATATAAAGCGTTAGTAAAGTTACCAGTATGCTATCTCCCCCAAAAGAGGTTAAGTAAACAGTGGGGCATGAACTCACCTGATACGCGTATTGAGTACTTAGAGTTTACTTGAAAGAAAAGTGGACAGTCAACCCTCAGAGGTTAGCTAGACCATGTAAGTACATGAGTATGTGTAAACAGAGAATATGTGAAACCCTAAGTACACTACAACCAAAGACTCAAGGTTTTATAAGGATAGACATGTTTGACCCAGTTGACCCGTTGGTGACATTATGTGTTGTAAACCATTTAAACAGACATGAGCATATATCATACATGGTTAACATCCCAATGGATCACATATGGTGCTACATTCCCAATGCATTGCTTAGATCACCATACCATGTAAATATCATACAAGCTATGTATGTCCTTAACATCTAGCATGCTCAGTGTATCCATAACACAACTAGTGTATCATATAAAGGTCAAACCATGCATAACCTACTCATATGACCTATAACTATGAATTAGCATGTACAGGCCAAAACAGATAGTTTACTAATTAATCATCCATACTGACCACAACACATTCAACATGTCCATTAATACAACATACATCAAGATGATTAATTTTTCAGTCCCAAACATGATGTCCTAGTTACTAATCAACATTCAATACCATACATGATCATCAAGTACATAAACGACACATAACCAAATAGACATTCCATACAACCTAATTAACAGGTTCTATCACGTTAGGCGTCCACAACAAGCATCCTAGCATGATCCTAATGCAATGAACATGTCCAATTCCCAATATCCAAGGTTAATCCAAAATAAAGTTTCCCTTTTGGGAAAGTACAGCCCAAAATCTACTAAACACCCAATGTTTACATAATTCATCAATAATATACTATTTCAAGTTCATAACAACATATAAACATGACCAACAACTGCCAACTATCATAATTCAACAATCATCATAGATAAAGTTTCTACTTTTGGCAAGATATGAACAGCAACATTCATTCTAAGATTTCTAGCATTCATATCAAAAATCTAGCACCTAATCAACATCATAAACACATCCATAACATCACTATATTAACAATTCCACATTACATGCCAAGTAAAGTTACTATTATTAGTAACCCATGAACAAAGCTCCCAATTCATCAAAATCTTGCAAGATTCATGTATTGTAGCATTCATACTATCTAATTAACATCTCAACAACATCAAACAACTATCAATTCCACATGATGAACATGAAATTCAAACTAGGGTTCATCTAGCATCAAAAAGTATGAACAACCAATCAAAAGCGTAGTTTTCTTGCATAATCAACGTTAACTAACATGCATACAACCTAACTAACATATTAACATCAACAATTGATCAAATTTCAGCCTCATGAACACCCAATTCGCAGCTAGGGTTTCGGCCACAATATGATACATCAACAAAACAGAAAAACTACCTTAATTCCTAAGGAGTGAGGCAAGAATTGATGTTCCAATGTATTCTATTGCTTGAAATCGATCAAATCCGTGGTTTCCTTGATGGTTTTTGGCTGAAATCGAAGTGGAGAGGGGAGGGGGCTGGTTTTCGCGGCCGATGGGTGGGTTTAGGGTTGGGTTTTTGATTTTTAATTTTATTTAATTACCCTTAGTTACCCTTTAGGCCCTTTTAACTTGTATTTTATAAAAATCCAGGTTTTAACTAGTTTTTAAAAGGTTTTCAATTACTAAACACAATTATTATTACACAAATAATAATCTTGCATAATTTTCACTTGACACATAACATATGAATAAACATAACACGTTGTCACGTTACGCGATTAATTTCCTAATTAGTATTAAAAAAACATGCAAACACAAAAGTATAACTTAGCAACCACATAATCAGTTAAGTTATCATCAGTTTAACATAATTAATTATCATTAAGTCACCAACGTTCAATGAAAACTTGTGTGTGCTCACGACACGTGTATGCAAAACTTAACGGAACTAACGGAGTTTGGTAACGGAAAATTACCGGATGTCACAATATCCCCATGTTGAAAGAATTTTCGTCCTGAAAATTGCGTTACATGGTGAGAGTATTCCATCACTGGTCTACTGCCTTGGCACAAAGAAATTGAAATCGAGTGAGTTTTGGATGAGTTGTCACATCATCCCCATGTTGAAAGAAATTTCGTCCCAAAATTCAAATCAATACCTTTGTCTGCAGGCATCGTCTCGAATAGTTGAGGATACTTAAGCTTCATTTGATCTTCACGTTCCCACGTGAATTCCGGTCCACGTCGCGAGTTCCAACGAACTTTGACTATGGGTATCTTGCTTTTCTTAAGTGTTTTCACCTCACGATCCATCACCTCAACTGGTTCTTCGATAAAGCGTAATTGTTCATCCACTTGAACATCCTCTAGTGGTACAATTAGTGTCTCGTCAGATAGACACTTCTTCAGATTTGAAATGTGGAACACATTATAAACTCAACTCAGTGAATCAAGTAAGGCTAGCCAATAGGCCACTGGACCTATTCGTTCCAATATCTCAAATGGTCCAATATACCTTGGATTTAGCTTTCCTCGCTTGCCAAACCAAACTACGCCTTTCCACGGTGAGACTTTCAATAAGACCTTGTCACCAATTTGAAACTCTAGAGGTTTCCGTCTCTTGTCAGTATAACTTTTCTGTCTATCTCGCGCAGCAGCCATATGGTTCCGTATCTGCACAATCTTCTCAGTTGTCTCATGTATTAGCTCGGGACCCGTTAGTTGACTATCACCAATTTCAGCCCAGCAAACCGGTGATCTACACTTTCTCCCATACAAAGCCTTGAAAGGTGCTGCCTGTATGCTAGTGTGATAACTGTTATTATAGGAAAATTCCACCAATGGAAGGTGAACTTCTCAGTTGTTTCCGAAATCAATCACACAAGCACGCAGCATATCCTCCAAAGTCTGTATGGTACGCTCACTCTGGCCGTCAGTTTGTGGATGATAAGCAGTACTCATATCCAATCGTGTTCCCAATGATTGCTGTAGTGATTGCCAGAAGTGTGACGTGAAACGAGCATCGCGGTCAGAAATAATCGAGATTGGTACTCCGTGTCTCGAAATGATTTCCTTCAGATACAGTCGGGTTATTTTATCCATCTTATCCATTTCCTTAATTGCAAGGAAGTGAGCGGACTTGGTCAACCGGTCCACAATTACCCATATTGTGTCGCAACCTGTATTAGTCCGGGGTAACTTAGTAATAAAATCCATGGAAATTTGTTCCCATTTCCACATTGGTATCTCGGGTTGTTGTAACAGTCCGGATGGCTTTTGGTATTCCACCTTTACCTTCGAACAGGTCAAACACTTGCTCACATACGTAGCTACATCCGCCTTCATATTAGGCCACCAATAGTGCGCCTTTAGGTCGTGATACATCTTGTCAGATCCAGGATGTATGGAGTATTTAGACTTGTGTGCCTCACTCATAACTAAATCCGTTAGATTTCCATAGACAGGCACCCAAAGTCTATCCATGAATTACCGAATTCCATCCCCTTTCACTACCAATTGTTTATCCATTCCCCGTAATGACTCAGAACCAATATTTTCCTCTTTTAAGGCTTCTATCTGTGCTTCCTTAACTTGTTCAGGCAGATGGGTACTGATTGTAAGCTGCAAGGCTTGCACCCGCCTGGGTTTAGCTGTTTCTTTCCTGCTTAAGGCATTGGCAACCACGTTCACCTTTCTAGGATGGTACTTGATAGCGCAATCATAATCATTCAGAAGTTCCACCCAACGTCGTTGCCTCATATTCAACTCCTTTTGTTCAAAGATGTGCTGAAGACTCTTGTGATCGGTGTAGATAGTGCATTTGGTACCGTACAAGTAATGTCTCTAAATCTTTAAGGCAAAAACTACTGCACCCAATTCTAAGTCATGGGTGGTATAGTTTTTCTCGTAAACCTTCAGTTGTCTCGAGGCGTAAGCTATCACTTTGTCGCGTTGCATCAAGACACAACCCAATCCTTGAATGGATGCGTCACAATACACCACGAAATCATCTGTTCCCTCTGGCAGTGCCAATATCGGTGCACTACAGAGTTTCTGTTTTAATAGCTGAAAAGTTGCCTCTTGACTTTCATCCCATTTGTATGCCGTTCCTTTGTGCGTCAAAGCTGTGAGAGGTTGTGCAATCTTAGAGAATCCCTCTATGAATCGTCGGTAATACCCTGCTAACCCCAAAAATTGCCTTATCTCGCTCGGTGTTTTGGGTATAGCCCAATTCTTTATCGCCACAATCTTGGCAGGATCAACATGTATTCCCTTCTCATTCACAATATGACCTAGGAATTGTACTTCTCGTATCCAAAAATCACACTTGGAGAATTTAGCATATAGTTGCTCATTCTTCAACAATTCCAAGATCAATCGTAAGTGCTCTTCATGATCCTCCTTGGTCCTAGAGTATATCAGTATATCATCGATAAACACGATGACAAACTGAACAAGATAGGGTTTGCACACGTGATTCATGAGATCCATGAACACGGGCAGGTGCATTAGTCAACCCAAACGGCATGACCAAAAACTTGTAATGACCATAACAAGTACGGAACACGGTTTTGGAAATGTCTTCTTCACGGTATCTAAGTTGATGATATCCAGACCTCAAGTCAATCTTTGAATAATAACTTGATCCCTGAAGCTGATCAAACAAATCATCGATACGAGGTAGTGGGTATCGGTTCTTGACTGTGACTTTGTTTAATTCCCTATAATCGATGCACATTCAAAATGTGCCATCTTTCTTCTTAACAAAAAGGACAGGGGCTCCCCATGGTGATGTACTAGGTCGAATAAAGCCCTTATCTAAAAGCTCCTGAAGTTCTGATGACAACTCCTGTAGTTCATTCGGTTCTAATCGATAAGGTGCTCTAGCACTCGGGGCTGCACCGGGAGTCAGTTCGATTTGGAATTCCACCTGGCGATGAGGTGGTAGTCCGGGAAGATCCTCTGGAAACACCTCTAAAAAGTCTCGTACCACATGTGTGTCCTCTATTCTCCTTTCTTCCGGTTGCTTATCGGTGACGAGTGCAAGAATAGCCAAACGACCTTTTCGCAACAACTTTTGTGCCTTCATGTAAGAGATGATGCCTATCACTGCACCACTCCTATCGCCTCTGACTGTAAGGATTTCGTCACCAATAGGGATTCGTATGATTTTCTCGTGACATATGACTTCCGCTTGCTTATTAGAGAGCCAATCCATGCCTATCACCACGTCAAAACTTCCCTGTGTAACAGGCATAAGATCTATAGCGAAAGTATGACCAGTGAGCTCTATCTTACAATCTCTAAGGATGTGTGTTACATGGATTTGTTTACCGTCGGCCAATTCTACGGTGTATTTGGATTCTAAGGCAGAAGGAATATCACTTAGAAGACTACAGAACTTTAAGGATATGAAACTCCTATCGGCTCCAGTATCAAACAGTACTGTAGTGAAACATCCATTGACAGAAAACCTGCCAGTAACAGTCGTAGGGTCATTTAGAGCCTCACCTGATCCAATGACGAAGGCTTTCCCTTTGGCTCCATTATTGTTACCACCATTCCCATTGCCGTTGCCATCATTGTTGTTGTTGTTGCCTTGGTTGTTGTTATTTTGACCATTGCCATTACCATTTTTCCTCAGCTGCGGGCAGTTTCGCCTGTAATGCCCTTCCTTCCCGCATTCAAAGCAACCCTTGGGAGTCTCCTGGGGTTGTTATGGCTTCTTCACCAACACACCACGGCAATCCTTGGCTAAGTGTCCCATTTTACCGTAACGCTGACATTTGAAGTTGTCACATCTTCCCACATGGTGATAGTTGCACCGCGTGCACCTCGGTTGTTTACCACAATAACCTCTTGGTCCTTGATTGTTTGTAGCCGACTGGTTGAAGTTGCAATTGTTGTCAAACCTCCGTTGTTGTTGCTGAGGTTGATGTTGACCGCTGGATGATGATGATTTGTTGTTGTTGTCGGAAGCATCCCATTTCCTCTTGTTATCGGGCACGCTCACCATAGTGCCCCGTTTCGGTAACCATCCTTGCTCCACTGCTTCGTTGGTCAGTTTGTGGGCTAAGCGAATTGTTTGCTGAATTGTAGCTGAGTTGGAGGAAGTCACCATACTCCGAATCTCAGGCACCAATCCCCGAATGTAGTGCTCCACCCGCTTGTGCATCTTGTTTACCATTCCTAGGCATAGTGTGGCCAATTCATGAGTTCTAGTAGTATAAGCCTCGGTTTCTGAACCCTGCATTTTCAGTTGCCAGAATTCCATTTCCAGCTTTTGTACTTCACTTCGAGGACAGTACTCCTCGGTCATCATCTCCTTAAATTCATTCCAGGGGAGTTCTTCAGCCATAACTTGCCCTAGCATCTGTACTTGCGCGTTCCACCAGGACAACGCGGCACCTTCCAAGGTTCCAGTAGCGTATTTCACCTGGTCGGCAGGTGGACAGTTACACTTTGAGAAAACGGACTCCATCTCTCAAACCACCTTACCAACCCTACAGCTCCCTCAGTCCTACTATAGGTGTGTGGCTTACAGTCTATAAAGGACTTGTAAGTACACGCTGGTGGTCCTGCTTTAACACGATAAGCATTGATCAGATATCTTATTCGATTAATTATGGCATTTGATGTAACTTTCTATTATCGTTTACCTACTAGCTGTCCTACTTGGGTAGCAGCTACCGCTGCCTGAACTTGTTCGTTTATTAGGGTAGCTAATTCCGCAGGGGTCATATTGATAGTACTGCCGCCTTGATCACCGGCGCCACGTCCACGTCCGCGCCCGCGCCCTCGACCACGTCCACATCCTCGGGCGTCCTTTTTCTTTCACTTTATATTCACAAATACAATAATGAGTAACATCAAACATATTTATCTCATTGAAGTATGGTAAACAATAAGAAAGTAATGAATCATCACAACCACAACATTCTTAACAAAAATGATAACCAAGATAAATAAATTGTAAATAATTCACAATGTATTCACCAATGTCAAAATTTAAGTTTCTAGTTCAGGTGGGGAAACAACCCTTCCCACATAGGTTTCAAAAGAAAGAAACGCTACATAGTCCAAGTCATTTAAAGAAAATAAAAATCAATCAACGATATCCGAGCCGTCGCTGTCATCTTCCATCTCCACGGGTTCTTCTTCAGGTTCCTCTTTAGGTTCCTCTTCAGGTTCCTCTTCGGGTTCGTCCTCCTCCTCAGGGGCCTCTACAGGAGCAGGAGCTATGGCGATCTGAAGCGCCGCCAACTGGGCTTCTAAGGTAGCAATCCTATTGTCAGCTGCTTCGTCGCGGTGTTCTCGAGCAGTCGTGCGTCCACTAAGTGTCTGATAACCATCCGCATGTGGTAACATCCCTCGAAGGTCTTACCATGTTGTTCCTCAAGTGTATCCAGCTGGTGTCGTAGTTTGTACACCTCCTGCTGTAGTGTACAAACGTCACTCGTGAGTCGCCTGACTCGGTGCTGCTCCGTATCCAGTGCTGCTACCAACGCAGCAATCACTTGCTCGTTGGACTGCACCGTCCTCGGGAGTGAAGGTAGTGGCTGTTCGGTGTTAGTTCTAGTTCTAGGTCTCGGTATAGGTACACGTTCCCTATACATGATATGGTCCACGAACTCAGGATAGAAACTCCAGTCTCGCGGAGGGTCGCGCTCCATTAGGGCAAAAGGTTGATCCCAGTCAAACTCTCCTTGTGGGTAGTCTAAGCGAGGCCAATCACGTCCATTGTCAGGTACTGGTCCAGGAGGTGGGGACTCGGATCGGGTAGGTGATGCCGGTTGCTTACCAGGAGCTCTCGATGATGATGCCATGCTGCAGAGAGTGTGATGTGTATACCAATGAGTATACAGTAGAGAAATCAGGAACAAGTAACTAACTAACTGTGTGCGGTTATAGTCTAGTGTGTATGCAACCTAGTTCTCTATAACCAATGGCTCTGATACCAATCTGTCACACCCTTAAAATCCACGTGCGGAGTTTTACCACGAGGCGTGTGAACAAACCAGGATCACAGTCAATAGTTACTCAGAACGACTCTACAAACAAATAAACAAACAAACAAACAAACATACCCAGTAAGTCCCACTCAAGAGCAGGGTCTGGGAGGGGTAGGTGGCGGTGAGTCTTTCCTCTATCTTGGGAGATAGAGTGACTGCTTCTGAAGAGACCCCCGACTCGATAACGAAAACCAATAACAGTCGCAATCACAAACATAAAGTAGGTCAGACAACACACAGGTATAAATCACTTAAATACATAGAAAGCTTGTACATCAAATAAGCAGGTAGAATCATGTATAAGGGCAGAAATAGGAAGACAGGTGGGCCGTAACAGATCTACGTCTACTCTCCGTACCCAAGATTTACGTCTACCCTTCCTACCCACCGGTCCCGCTAGAAGTCCTTAATTTTAATTCTACGTCTCCACTCACTCCTATCCTCGATCATATGCTCCGAGAGGTGCAAGTCTACCATATCTCGCCTAATTACTTCGTCCCAAGTCAACCTAGGTCGGCCTCTATTCCTCCTACCCTCTACGGTGATGTTCAAACTTTAAAACCATGCATAAGTGTATTGTAAGTAAGACAAACCCAAAATATAAAAATGTATAATATGGAAAAACATGCGCCAACCAATTATTTAAAACCCAAAATGTAAAGACAAGCAAATGTGTTTATAGTTTAAGTCTTAGAATGCATGATCGACCTGTGCTGTGCTCCTATTGGCAGACTGAGTTATCAACCTGAGAATAGCATACTAAAATGTCAACACAATGGTTGGTGAGTTCAAGAGTTTGCGTTTAAACATAAACAGTTTAACAGTTGTGATATATATAAGCATGTGTATTGTAACAGATAGCTAGTCTATTAACAACAAGTATTAATTCATAGTGATTTCGTAATTGAAGCTGACCGTGATAGTTTTTTACCTCCTGCCACGACTTACCATGTCGTGACAAATGTTTATAGGACAAATTGCACCCGGTTGACCTCGAGTCACACAGGTGGGGCTCGTCAGACCCAGTAGTACTACCCAAATTTCCCCGCTATTCAATATTAACAATTTGAAAGCTTGAGGACTTTATCATGGTAAATAGCACTATATTAATATTATACACATCTTAAATATATAAAGCATTAGTAAAGTTACCAGTATGCTATCTCCCCTAAAAGAGGTTAAGTAAACAGTGGGGCATGAACTCACCTGATACGCGTATTGAGTACTTAGAGTTTACTTGAAAGAAAAGTGGACAGTCAACCCTCAGAGGTTACCTAAATTATGTAAGTACATGAGTATGTGTAAATAGAGAATATGTGAAACCCTAAGTGCATTACAACCAAAGACTCAAGGTTTTAGAAGGATAGACATGTTTGACCCAGTTGACCCGTTGGTGACATTATGTGTTGTAAACCATTTAAACAGATATGAGCATATATCATACATGGTTAAAATTCCAATGGATCACATATGGTGCTACATTCCCAATGCATTGCTTAGATCACCATACCATGTAAGTATCATACAAGCTATGTATGTCCTTAACATCTATCATGCTCAGTGTATCCATAACGCAACTAGTGTATCATATAAAGGTCAAACCATGCATAACCTACTCATATGACCTATAACCATGAATTAGCATGTACAGGCCAAAACAGATAGTTTACCAATTAATCATCCATACTAACCACAACACATTCAACATGTCCATTACATACAACATACATCAAGATGATTAATTTTTCAGTCCCAAACATGATGTCCTAGTTACTAATCAACATTCAATGCCATACATGATCATCAAGTACATAAACCACACATAACCAAATAGACATTCCATACAACCTAATTAACAGGTTCTATCACGTTAGGCGTCCACAACAAGCATTCTAGCATGATCCTAATGCCATGAACATGTCCAATTCCCAATATCCAAGGTTCACCCAAAATAAAGTTTCCCTTTTGGGAAAGTACATCCCAAAATCTACTAAACACCCAATGTTTACATAATTCATCAATAATATACTATTTCAAGTTCATCACAACATCTAAACATGATCAACAACTTCCAACTATCATAATTCAACAATCATCATAGATAAAAGTTTCTACTTTTGGCAAGATATGAACAACAACATTCATTCTAAGATTTCTAGCATTCATATCAACAATCTAGCACCTAATCAACATCATAAACACATCCATAACATCACTACATTAACAATTCCACATTACATGCCAAATAAAGTTACTATTATTAGTAACCCATGAACAAAGCTCCCAATTCATCAATTTCTTGCAAGATTCATGTATTGTAGCATTCATACTATCTAATTAACATCTCAACAACATCAAACAACTATCAATTCCACATGATCAACATGAAATTCTAACTAGGGTTCATCTAGCATCAAAATGTATGAACAACCAATCAAAAGCGTAGTTTTCTTGCATAATCAACGTTAACTAACATGTATACAACCTAACTAACATATTAACATCAACAATTGATCAAATTTCAGCCTCATGAACACCCAATTCGCAGCTAGGGTTTCGGCCACAATATGATACATCAACAAAACAGAAAAACTAACCTTAATTCCTAAGGAGTGAGGCAAGAATTGATGTTCCAATGTATTCTATTGCTTGAAATCGATCAAATCCGTGGTTTCCTTGATGGTTTTTGGCTGAAATCGAAGTGGAGAGGGGAGGGGGCTGGTTTTCGCGGCCGATGGTTGGGTTTAGGGTTGGGTTTTTGATTTTTAATTTTATTTAATTACCCTTAGTTACCCTTTAGGCCCTTTTAACTTGTATTTTATAAAAATCCAGGTTTTAACTAGTTTTTAAAAGGTTTTCAATTACTAAACACAATTATTATTAGTCACAAATAATAATCTTGCATAATTTTCACTTGACACATAACATATGAATAAACATAACACGTTGTCACGTTACGCGATTAATTTCCTAATTAGTATTAAAAAAACACGCAAACACAAAAGTATAACTTAGTAACCATATAATCAGTTAAGTTATCATCAGTTTAACATAATTAATTATCATTAAGTCATCAACGTTCAACGACAACTAGTGTGTGCTCACGACACGTGTATGCAAAACTTAACGGAACTAACGGAGTTTGGTAATGGAAAATTACCGGATGTCACATAAGTGCACAAACTTAAATTACCAGAAACATACCTGACTTCAAGTCGAAGTCTTCTCTAGCCTCCTCTTGGTCATGGCAAAAGCTTTAGCCCTCATCCTTTGTTCTCCTTCTCGCACCGGAGCTTCCCGCCTTTGACTTCTTACAATCCCTGCTCAGATGTCCAGTGTCACCGCAGTTGTAGCACTTAGCCACGCGGCAATCCCTTGCCCTGTGGCCTTCCTTCCCACACTAAAAACAGACATTCAGTCCCCACTTGGACTCCCCTTCATCACCTCTACCACACTTCCTGGATACCTCTCCTCTTCTCTCTATTCTCTTCCGATCATCGTCCTTCAATGTCGTACCTTTAGGCACAAATCCACTATCATTGTCTCACCTTCCTTTCCCCTTCTTAACACAGGCTCGCTCCTCCACTTCGTCCGTTATCGCCACCGCCTCCCGCTTGTCGTATAACCTTCCCGCTAGATCAACCGCCTACCTGAACGTGCTTGGTCGGGCAGTGATCATGTGTCTACGGATATCCGCCGGCAAGCCCTGCATATACCTCTTGATCTTCCGCGAAAGAGGTGTCACCTGATCCGGCACCAGCCGTGCCATTTCATTGAATTTGGTGGTATATTGCTGATGCGTCATTGTCCCCGCCTCCAACTGCAGGAACTCCCTTTCAACTTTATCTATCTCACGATGAGGACAGAACTCCTTAATCACCATTCTTTTCAGCTCTGACCATCTCATCCTTCCGATAGCCCGGCTACCCTCGACTTGGACTATGTTGTCCCACCAGCGCAAGGCTGAGTCCACAAAAGAGTGGGCAGCAAACTTTACCTTTTGGTCCTCCCGACACTCGCTTATATTTAGAACAACTTCCATTTCCTTCACCCATCGGTGAGCAGCAACAGCAGTGCCATTACCATCAAAAATTGGGGGCTTGCATCGTTGAAACGCCCCATAGTTACAGCCTCGTGCCACCTCCTGCACAGGCTCTTCTTCCTCTTCCTCATCATCGGAGAGAACCGCTTCAGTCTCGGGCCATCTCCTTTCGCCCGAAGGTCTACCCCTTCCCTGTCTCTCCTCATCTCTAATAGCTTTTATCACTTCGGTCACCACAGACGGTACTACGTGACCTGATGCACTTCTTCCGCAACCGCCTCCCTCATCGAGGCTATCAGGTTAGCACTCTCATCATCGCCCTCCAGATGAGGGGTCTCGGGTCCTTCATGAACCACTTTCTCCACTCCGGGTCTTCCTCTGGTGACCCGCGGTTCATCAACATGTCCACCCCGACCTCCACCGCGTGAAGCCTTTGATGATCTACCACTGCCCATTCTCTAACACACACTGAAAGATTCAAACACCAACACGGTCATTCAAGGGAATAGCTCAGTTTATGTCAAGTATAGTAAGTCTCTAATTACAGTGGCCAGTTGCGATTAGCCACTTACTTTAATCTTCGTACCCCGAGCATTACCTGTCCTGACTACATCAGTATCTAAATCTACCAGTAACACATAAACCACATAACATGCGCACGTAATTCCGGTTAACATTAAGAAAATACCTGATGGCACGCAGCTACTCAGACTAGCATCCCTTCCCTTTTCGTCCCATTCTCAGTTTATGTTAAGGTTTATTTTGAAAATTTACCCATTTCACTTAAACTTTGGCTCTGATACCAACTTGTAAGGCCCCGTTCCCGGGCACCTCACAGCTGGTCAATCATCGCACTCAAAACATAACTCTTATCATTATTCATAAAAACGTTGCAGTGGAAACATTAAAAACATCCTTTTCATTTCAATAAAATGCTCTTACAAAATACTACTAAAGTTCATTACATAATATCATTTCATTAAAAAAGCATTATAACAATGGATGCCATCCCAAAGGAACTGAGTAGTCGCCCCGTGCCATCCTCAGCAACATACCTGCCAACTGGAAACACATCAAAAGTCAGCGTTGCTGAGTGAGTTCTAGTTTTAAATAAAACATACTTTACTTACAATTAAAACCGTTCCTTTACTTTCATGCGATCACACATCATACGTACACATAGATAATACAATCATTATTATTTTCATCCTCCATTCTTTCACTCGTTCATTCTTTATCTTTTACCTATATCTAGATCCTGTCAAACTTTACCCTCTTCATGGCACGCAGCCATGATTACTGAGGTCAAGTGACAAGGATCCCGTTTCATATGTTATCATTATGTTCCTTCCATTCATTTTTTTCATTCGTTTGATCTTTAACTTTCATTATGTTCGTTAACTTTCGTCCGTTTCATACTTTCTTTCTTTCATAATTATCTTTCTCATTCATCAACTCACGCGATACTCCCGACTCATGTCCGAAGACTGATACAGTGCCGGGGCCTGTACACAAACCCCCGGCTCATGTCCGAAGACTGACACAGTACCAGAATACGCGATTCATTTCACATTCATCTCATCTCATTCTCACGCACTACTCCCGACTCATGTCTGAAGACTGATACTGTGCCGGGGCCTGATATACAAACCCCCGACTCATGTCCGAAGACTGATACTGTACCGGAGCATGCGATCCTCTACTCATTCAACTAGATCCTGTCTCATGTAATATCCCCGACTCATGCTCGAAAGCTGATGCTTTGCCGGGGCCTGTACACAAACCCCCAACTCATGTCCGAAGAGTGACACAACACCGGGATACACGACAAAGATCTCATTCCAGTCAATCACCTGGATTGAACTCTATCCGAGTCTATTGCAACACAAAGTTGCACACCTCACTATCTCGTCTCATGCAATACCCCTGACTCATGTTCGAAGACTGATACTGTGTCGGGGCTGGATTAACAAACCCCCGATTCATATCCGAAGACTGACACAGTGCCGGAGTCCGTGACAAGGACACCTTTCGAGTCTGTTACGACACAGAGTCGCTCACCTCATACATATGCTTACAAGCCTTACGTTCGTTCATTCATTCATTAATGCATGCATTCATTCATTACATTCCTCTTTCATTATCTTTCACTTTACGTTACATAATACTTTCATTACAGTTAATAATCATAATACGTAAAGCCATGGAAAGATAATCACGTATCAACACAACGAACATCGACATGTACCAGTCATCACCATCATACATGGCAACATCATACTTAACATATATACATCATGCATAAACATGCAAAACTATCATCATCATGCCCAACATCACTTCTAGGCCTCGACGACCAGCTTACATGCACTTACGAGAACTTCCACGTCAAAACTTACGTCTGCACTTCCCTCGAAAGTCAGTAATTAAACTATGCCTCCCCTCCTACACAACAGCCCTATTTAGGCGATTGGGCACCCTTCAGTCACATGGCCTCCATGCGACTGAACATCATACGACTAGACTAATGCGGATGAGGTCCCATGCGACTGAACCTCCAATCGTGCGATTAGACACTATGCGACTGGCCCTGTGTGACTGAGCTCTCAGTCGTGCGATTGGACAGCTATGAGACTGAACACCTATGCGACTGGGCTCTCAGTCGTATAACCTGTCATACGACTGGACCCCCAGTCGTGCGATTGAACCTCAGTCGTGTGATTGAACCTCAGTCGTGTGATTGAACCCCAGTCGCCCCTCAGTCGGCCAATTGGCCCTCCAGTCGCGTAGCCCTAACTGGGGGCAGACTGCAGTTCATCCCGAACTGCAGCTACGACTTTCGACTTCCGAACCCTTCCAAACCTAGTTTGAGCTCAAATCAACCCTTCTAATCCATAGGGAAACATACCACGACCTCATTCAAGCCTATCCAAGCCCGAAATCAAGCCCCAAACGGAACATACACATACACATACATACTTAAACGGGTTAAACACCCAAAAATGGCAAATAGGATTTCAGATGTGTTCCAGCCCCAAAATCATTCAAAAACGTGTAAAAGAGGGGTCCTAGAACTCACCTAAACGATCCCGTCGAGTAGAGCTTCAATTTGACCCGCTACACGTCGATTTTGCACTCCCGAACCCGCTCGAACAAAGCTTTCTTCTTCTCTTCCCCCTTTTTCTCTCTTCTTTCTTTCTTTTGTGGCTGAAATGAGTGTGTGGGGAGGGGGAAATGGGCTGCCCTCTCCCTTAAATGCTACAGTCCAGTTGAATGAGTTCCATGCGTATGGACACTCCAGTCGCATGACTTCCATGCTTATGGGACTCCAGTCGCATGACTTCCATACGTATGGGACTCCAGTCGCATGACTTCCATACGTATGGGACTCCAGTTGTATGACACTTCAAACAAAATTTCCGGGTGTTACATCGCTAAAACATCATTTCAATTGCAAATTAAATATTTAACTTTAAATTAAATAATATATTATAACATGTTTAAATATGTATATTATTTTATTTGACTATGGCCTATATTGATACTCGACAAAACAAACAAGGACATATTTTTATAATGGGTGAAGTTTGTTGGAATAGCAAAAACTGATAATTTTATTTGATTGACAAATTATTTTTGTTCGATATCAATCTCACTGCCTCCAACTTTATATTTGTTTCAACAAGAACCGAAAGAAAGATTGCAACTTTTCGTCGATCTCTTCAAGTGTTCGCTTAAATCAACGTTAGTTAATCTTTATGAGTTTTTGTTTCATTTGATTAATCATGTTAGTTGTGTTTGATTATATGTATATAATTATTTAAATTGTTGTTTACATACATGTAACAATGTTTGACCAACCCGAAATATTTTGATGAGAAGATTCGGGGTTATTAGCATATAACTAACAATTACATATACATGACCCACATATTTACATATGTAAAATCTTAGGTTACAAATATGTATATTTTTTATTAAATATATATGTATGTAACCTTATCTACTACTATATATATAAGCATCTCTTTAGGGCAAAAATGTAATTTTACAAAATCTCTTAAAATTAAGAGGTACAAGTTGTGTTGCATATGGTACAAACACATGTTACAAGTCATAAACTTCCTTGAAAACCCACCCACCCAACACCCCTAACCCCGTTCAAACAAAGGTTGTACAACTTCTTAAGCATGTTGTACAAACCTTAACCTTTGAATCCCTCACCATTCAAACACCCTGCTTTAAACACTAAAAATTCCATTTCAATTTTCAAAATTCAAATCTCTCTCTCTCTCTTTCAAAAGCTTTCCATCTCAGTCGGTCGATGATGGTAGGATGGACGGGCAGCCGGCGATGATGGTAGGAGACCACCGTTCTGAGACACTGCCGGTCAAGAGCGCCGGTTCTTTCAGGGTTGTCTTTCGGCAACCACCATTCTGGGACACCGCCGGTCAAGAGCGCTTCCGTGCCGTCACCTCCGCCTACTACCGCGGTGCCGTCGGTGCGCTCATTGTCTATGATATTAGCCGCAGAACGACTTTTGACAGCATCAAACGATGGCTTGGGGAACTTAATAGTAAGTGTTTCTTACTTTTGAGTTTCGTTTGATTTGAGTTGATTTGTGAATTTGTTGATTTTGTGCAAATGGAAGGGATCTGGAAGATGTTTCTTACAATGATTTGAGTTTCAATTTTGATTATGATTTTGTTATTGTTATTGTTATTGTTTTTTATTTTGATTTCAATCTGTTTTTGTTTTTCAAATCTTTGACTTATGGAAGATTGGTTGAAGAGTCAACAAACGAGAATCCATGGACACCAGATGCACGTACTTTGAAGATGATATCAAAAGCTGCTTTTGAAATTAATGATTACTGGAGAGTTGTTAATGTTCTTCACAATAGGTTTTTTTAATCTTTTATTGTATTATTTTTAAAATTTTGAGTTGTTTCTGTTTCTTTGACTTCTTGAGTGTTGACCGTTGAGTCAAACTACAGATTGGCGAGATTTGATTCAAAAACTAGAGGATACCATATAAAGCTGTGGTGGTATTAGAACACTTGGAACCCATAGTTGTAGATTCGAACTTCAACCGCTTACTCGAAGGTCGAAAATCAATCTTGGTTATGGCCCTTGTGGGGCAGTGTTTGAGTCGAGCTGCAGACTGTTTGGTGGAAAATCAAGAGATATTATTGATCAAAGCGATGCACCTACGTCGAGAACCTAATTTTAGGAGATAGATCACCTAAAATCGTATTGCGTGAGCCAACCGGATCAACGGAAGAGGTTCGTTGTGTTTTCTCTTTCGATTATGCGTGTTCTATTTGTAATTACTGAGTTTTTGTTGTTGTTGTTGTTGTTTTATGATATGATCAGTGGTTTGTTTGTTTCTGTTGAATTGATAATTAGAAACTTTGATTGAAAATTTGGAATAATAGTTTGAGAAATTTGTTGCTAGAAGCAAGTGGTTGATCGCTTGATGAACAATGATATTTTTTGCGACTCGCAGCATTGTTGTTTTGAGTTGTGGTTTTGGTTCTGATGAATGATCATAGGAATCGTGAAGATTTGATTGCTGAATCTCCAACTATTGGGAAGTTATCAAAGTAGTGAGATTTTGAGAATACATTCCTGATTTCTGATGATCAATTTTCCTTTATTTGTAATGAAATCTGGTATTGTAAATGCTAGCAATGACAATTTGTGTTTATGAGGCCTCTTCAACTCAAAATTCTAGGGCATTGAGTACTACAATAAAAGCAGGATGCCTTTACTTTGTATTTACTTCTTTACCAGTATTCAAGAGCTTTACATGTCATATATTACTTTTATACTTCATTGTAGCATAAGTATTTGCAAAGTATCATCATAGTTTGTTTTTGTTGATGAAATTGGAAGGGACTCTACTGGTTGATGATTTGGCTTTTATATTTTTTTATTGGGTTAGGTGGTCTTGTATGGGGGTCAGGTTGTTTCGTGGAAGAACCAGCGGCGAGAGGAGCTACTTTTCATGAGCAGTAAGGTGAGCTATGTATACAGCTTATTTTCAAGATAGATAAATGGCATACAGCATACTTATGATGGATTTGATATTTTGATCTATGTTTTAGTGCTCTATTTGTATGTTTCGCTCATATCATTTATTGTGAATGTGTCTTTATATCTTTCCTTTCTGCCACATAATATAAGAAAGACTCATGATCACATGTTCTTGTAACTAGGGAAATGGTACATCACCCAACAAATGGGATTTTGGTTATTAAACACTACTACAAAAATATATCTTCCATAATTTTAACATTGCATTCTGATCATGAGAGCATGCTCTGTTTGCAGGCTGTTACTAAACCACCAAAACCCATAAGAGGAGGCATACCCATTTGTTTTCCTCAACCAAAACCCATAAGAGGAGGCATACCCATTTGTTTTCCTCAGGTTTGCCTAACTACACTTTACCCTATTACATGTTATTGGAGGCTACTGTAAATTAAATTATTAACAATTATTATGTATTTTAAAATTGTATTTTGAACATAAAATGCAGGACAATTAAGTTATATGGTAAATCCCAAAACATAAACTCTAAAGTTTTATGAAGCCAGGTGTGTTTTTCTGCTATGCTTATCAACTCACGTTATGGCACTTAACTATTTTGCATATAAATGTTTCTTTCCTACAGTGAACCGTGGCCACTTGATGGTATGAAATTTGATACTCTTAAAGAGCAACGGGCTAAAATGGACCCGGAGGATTTTGAGAGCGAATATGGTGTGTACCCCTTCGCCATTTTCTTTATTAATCAAACTAATTATTGTACTATGGAAAAGGAAAAGGTGAACCGCCATGATAACGGGGCAGAAACCACATGATTCAAAGATTATATAATTGTTTGAAATAATTGAGTTGAAAATTTCCATTTCATCGCTCTGGACCTCCCCATGCACAAAGGTTACTTGATTTGTACCAATAGATTACCAATTTTAATGTGTTACTCAACCCACCTGCTTTACTAGCTTTATAAAGAAAATCGTAACATTACATCCTGTAGGTTGTTATTGGAATGGATGTTGCTGCATCTGAGTTCTATGGAAAAGACAAGACCTATGATTTAAACTTCAAGGAAGAGGTGTTTCTCAATTCTCATTCATATCCATTACTATATATACCTGTGTATAGTTTATAGTGTAGCTTTATAGCGTTTTATAGTAGCCATTTGATTGAAAGCAAGGCCTACATAATGAGAGTTTAGTTGATACTCAGGTAATGTTCAGTATAAACAGGTCAATTTGGGTAAACCGTCAATAAAAAGATACCAATTTTGTTGATGATCAAACTTTTCAATGGACTTTATGAGGGCAAGGTTACACCTCCTCCTGTGATTTGATTCAACGGGTACATGAATGCATCAGGAGATAGGAAGCAAGATTTGGGTTTAAGTTTTTTTGTACTTTTTTCATATAACGCTCTTTTCAACTAAACTATAATTGTTGGGTTTTGATTGTTTTGTTCAAAAATGTTCTAACATAATTTTAATATTTGGTTTGATGGATAAAAATAATATTCATATCTAAATTATCAATTTGAATACAATTTTGGGGGGGATCATGGTCAACAATACCTCCTTCCTTGCTTCCATCATGGATATCCAAGGTTTCTATCAAACAAGTAAGTTCATTGCGGCAAAAGTATTAATCGCATAACAATTTTTAGATCAATTAATGCTAAAAGAACTATATATTTCATTGATTTTCATTTTAGGTTGTCACTTTTTACTATAGTAACCGTCTTATTTTGTGAAGATTCAGATAAAATACTCTATTAGCTCGGCAAGGTATAATCCTACAAACTTGATTTTGTATTTTTATTTTTAATCCTAGAAAAATGCGCATTTCACTTGGCACATGTTAAGAAACTAGAAGTTATCCATACTTTAAGAAGCAATGAAGATTTAGATATACATTGGGATAGTCATAGTTGTTTATCAAGTATCTTAGATTCAAAGTTTTGATGATCAGCTTTGGACTAAGTGAGTACACTTTATGTGACTTAATTTTCCCATTAGGGTTTGGATTTGCTTTAGTTTTAGCTACAGTTCATATAGATGGGAAAGTGAGTTTACTAAAGTTTGATTGCTTAGTTACTTACAAAGAATTTAAGTAAATATCATTTGTTTAAATTGCTCCATGGGTTGTCTTTAATTGATGTTGCCTTTTTACTTCAATCGAATTTGTTGTATCAAGGTTTTATGTGCTTGAGTTGAATTTAACATTCTGATTAATGATTTGCTTTTGAATAGTTTGAATATTTTTTATGGTAGTATTTACTATTGATGCATCTAAACATGCCTTGCTAATTTATGGCCAATTTGTATGAATGAATATGGAATATTTATAATTATCACCCCAAAATGGTAATGGGGAGTAGTAAACGTCATAGAATCGAGTGAGGAGGTCCAACCACCATAGTTGGACTCCATTTATTTGTTGGTTTTAGTGTGTCTATGTGTAGAATAGGGGTTATGGTATAAGTCTTATTCTTATTGTAATGTATAATATATGAAAAGATTGGTTTTTTTGGAGAATGTGATTCTTCAGTGCTCATGTTTTCTTTTGTGATTTCAAGTTATATAATTCTAAAACAATTAGCAGAAAATGGTGAATACAATGACAATGTGTTAAAGAAATGGATCAAGAAAGATGAAAGATCCATACTTTTGTCTAGCTATGTGTTTTATGATGCTTGTGTGTGTGAAAATTGGATAAAGTGTTGTTTTTGTGTTGTGAGGAAGGTGATTCTTGTATGCACATGTTATATTATTGTTGTTTTGAGTTATATAATTCTGAATCAAATGGCAGAAACAGGTGAATGCAAGAACAATATGTTAAAGAAAGAGATCAAGAAACTTACTTGCAGGTGAAAGATTCATACTTTTGTCTTGCTGTGTGTTTCATGATGTTTGTGTGTGCAAATTTGGTTAAAAATGATGTTTTCTGTGTTGTGCAGAAGGTTGGATAATAGATCTATTGGGGTGTATAAGTTGGCAGCAAATGGAAAGTTGGGTATTTTTTCCAAGGTAGAAATTGGGAACTTTTGAGAAATGTACAGCTATTACTGCATGGGGTACAAGTTAGTATTAGGTTTGTGTTTGGAATAATGATTTTTAAAAGAAAAGATTAGTGAAAGTGGAAGATAGGAGGGAAGGAAGCCTGTACAAATTAGAAAACATGCTTCTATAGAATGTCATTTCACTTTCTTTTTTCTTTCTTTTCTTTCATTTTTTTACCACAATGATTAGTTGTTGGGCCTTTGATACTAATGACCAACAGAATGCTAGTTGACCTCAACAAATGCAGTGATTGATTGTACCTTATGCTTCAACATTTGTTTATATGAATTCTTGACAAAGCACAACCATTTGGTCATAATCCATTGTGACACCAAATATATTATTCTAAATATTGTTGGATTGATTTGGGTTA
>CM044007.1:23598180-23765680 GCA_024085815.1 Flaveria linearis | reverse complement strand
CCGACACCTGGTTGCGCCTATGGCTCTCTGTCCATAGACTGACAACCTTGTTGCCCCTATGGCTCTCTGTCCATAGACCGACAACACCTCTTCCGGGGTCACGTTAACCCCGCGAGTGATCGTCACCACTCCTGCTATAACAACTATCCCGTGACAGGTCATAAAGACACTGCCCCGTTGTTCTTAAGGCAACTATGGCTCACTGTCCATAATCTACCCTAAGGCTCGTAATAGGCCTAGTTACTAGAACCAAGCACCATTTCCAAGACTTCTTAACCGTTAAATCCATCTCGTGCCCCTTAGACCATGCAAGACTTTCATTCATTCATTCATTCATTCATTCATTCATTAATGCATGCATTCATTCATCATGTTCCTCTTTCATTCGTTCATTCATTAATGCATGCATTAATTCATCATGTTCCTCTTTCATTATCTTTCACTTTACGTTCTTATTACATTCGTTTCATTCATTCATTCATTCACGTAAAGTCACTAAAAGATAAACACGCATCGACACAAGGAACATAGATATTTAAAATTCATCAGTCATTACCACCATATAAGGCCACATCATACTTATCATGCATACGTCCTACATACGCATCTCTCCTCATTCACATCAGCCCTATTTAGGCGATTGAACATACTCCAGTCGCATGGCCTTCATGCGACTGAACCTTGCGATTGGACAACTATGTGAATGGGCATACAATCGTGAGAATGGATCTCCAATCGTGCGAATAAACACTATACGAATGGACTACTAGGCGACTAACCCCCAGTCGTGCGACTGAACTACTATGCGAATGGACCTATGCGACTAAATCCCTCAATCGCATGGCCTGTCGTGCGACTGGGCCCCAGTCGTGCGACTGAGCCTCAATCGTACGATTGAACATCAGTATTTCCTCAGTCATGCGACTGGCCCTTCAGTCACCTAGCCCTAACTGGGCAGCGACTGGAGTTCATCACGAACAGCAGCCGCGACCTACGGCCTTCAAACTCCTCTAAACTTATTTCCATCCCAAATTAGCCCTCCTAAACCTCAGGGATTTATACTAGGACATCATACAAGCATATGCAAGTCCTAAATCATACCTTAAACACATTACCCAAGATTTCACCCAAATGGGTCAAACATAAACTTTTTCAAAAACGGGTTTAAATGTGTTCCAGCCCCAAAATCGTTTGAAAACAAGTAAATGAGGGGTCCTAGAACTCACATAATCGAGGAGAAGATGAAGGGATTCGTTTGGACTAGTCACTCGGCAAATCTTGAGTCCGGATCACCACTTTCTCTCTTTCTTTCTCTTCTTTCTCTGTTCTCTCTCTCTCTCTGCTCTTTCTTCCCGACTGAATGTGTAAGTGTGGGGAAGAAGACGGCTGCCCCTCCTTTATAGCTACTGCTCAGTCGCCCGAGGTCCAGGCGTCTGGACCTTCAGTCGCATGAACACCATGCGACTGGACCTCCAGTCGCATGAGTTCCATGCGGTTGATCCTTCAATCGTCCGAATATCATGCGATTGAACCTCCAGTCGCATGAATTCCATGCGAATGAGACTCAGTCGCATATCACTCCAAAAAGTCAAACTTCCGGGTGTTACAAGTCCACCCCCTTATTTAGGTTTCGTCCCCGAAACCTGTTATTCATCAAACAATTGTGGGTAATGCTGCCTCATTTCTTCTTCAGTTTCCCACGTTGACTCGGATCCCTTCCTGTGCCACCACTGCACACGCACAAGAGGAACCACTTTATTTCTTAACCTCTTCTCCTTGCGATCGATGATCGGCACTGGTTGCTCTACATAGTTGAGCCATGCGTCTACCTCGATGTACCCCAGTGGAATGATCATATCTTCGTCCACCAAACACTTCCTAGATGAGATACGTGGAAGGTCGGGTGAATTCAACTTAGCTCATCTGGTAGATCCAACCCATAGGCCACCTCTCCTACTCGAGCAATGATTCGGAAAGGGCCGATATACCTCGGGCTCAACTTGCCCCTCTTTCGGAACCGAATGATACCCTTCCAAGGTGAGACCATCAACATAACCCGATCTCCCACCTGGTACTCAATCGGCCTGCGTCGTTTGTCAGCATACGACTTCTGTCGGTCATTGGCTGCCTTCATGTAGGCCTTGATCCTTTCAAGCTTTTCAGTCGTAGCCTCGATCACTTCGACGCTCCCCAATTCCTTTTGACCAATATCACCCTAACAAACGGGTGTCCTGCATCTCCTGCCGTATATCATCTCATAGGGTGGCATGCCAATACTGGCATGGTAGCTGTTATTGTATGAGAATTCAGCTAACGGCAAGTGGTCATCCCAACTTCCCCCAAAATCAATCACACATGCCCGAAGCATGTCTTCCAACGTCTGAATGGTCCGTTTGGACTGACCATCAGTCTGGGGATGATAAGCCGTGCTGATATGTAGTCTCGTCCCCATGGCGTCGTGGAATTTCCTCCAGAACTTGGATGTAAACCGGGTGTCACGATCAGAAACAATTGACACCGGCACACCATGGCGAGTTACAATCTCTTTGATGAAAAGCCAACCTCTCGGATGAATATGTCTCGCGTATCGGTAGGAAGTGAGCACTCTTCGTCAGACGGTCCACAATCACCCATATTGTATCATACCCTTTCGGGGTACGTGGTAGCTTTGTAATGAAATCCATGGTGATGTGCTCCCACTTCCATTTCGGTATATCCAACGGTTGAATCTTTCCATACGGCTTTTGATGCTCTGCCTTTACTTGCAAACACGTGAGGCACTTACTCACATACTCCACCACATCGCGTTTCATACCTGGCCACCAATAATCTTTCTTCATGTCTTGGAACATCTTGGTAGCACCAGGATGAATGGAGTATCGAGTTTTATGGGCTTCGTCCATAATCTTCATACGTAGATCCCCAAATCGAGGAATCCACATCCACCCAAATCGAGTCTTGACACCAAACGTGTTTTCACCTAGTTTCGCGACCAGACCTCTCATTCGTTCTGAGTTAAGATGATCTTCTTTCAGTGCCTCATCTTGAAACTCTTTGACTTGCTTCATCACACCCGAGGTCATAATCAGCTGGTAGGCCTTCACCTGTATCGGTTCAGGCCTCTCCTTTCGGCTAAGGGCATCAGCCACCACGTTGGCTTTGCCCGGATGGTAGTGGATCTCACAATCATAGTCTTTTATCAGTTCCAACCATCGCCGCTGTCTCATATTTAAATCCTTCTATTCAAAGAAATACTTCAAGCTTTTGTGGTCGGTAAAAATGGTGCACTTTGTCCCGTACAGATAGTGCCTCCAAATCTTTAATGCAAAGACCACAGCTGCTAGCTCCAAGTCATGAGTGGGGTAGTTAACCTCATGAACTTTCAGCTATCGGGATGCATATGCTATCACCTTCCCCTTTGCATTAATACGCACCCTAACCCCGAGTAGGAAGCATCAGAATAAACCACCAAGTCTTCGCTTCCATCGGGTAATGCCAATACAGGAGCTTGGGTCAACCTAGTCTTCAATTCTTCAAACGCCTTCTCTTGAGCTTGACCCCATACAAACTTCACATCCTTCCGGGTCAACTTGGTCAGTGGAGAAGCAATCTTGGAGAAGTCTTGAATGAATCTTCTGTAGTAGCCCGCGACACCCAAGAAACTACGGATCTCGGATGGCGTCTTTGGAGACTTCTATTGCATTACCGCTTCCACCTTTGCCGGATCGACCATAATCCCTTCCGGATTAACCACGTGACCCAAGAACTGAACTTCACGCAACCAAAATGCGCACTTGGATAACTTAGCGTACAATCTCTCCCTTCTCAACGTTTCTAGTACTTCTCGAATGTGACCGGCATGCTCCGTTTCGATTCTTGAATAAATCAGGATATCGTCAATAAATACAATCACCGATTTATCCAACATCAGCCGACACACTCGGTTCATCAAATCCATAAAAGCAGCCGGCGCATTGGTTAAACCAAAAGACATGACAAGAAACTCGTAGTGACCATAGCGCGTACGAAAGGCTGTTTTAGGGATATCCTGCTCCTTCACCTTCAGTTGATGGTAGCCCGATCGAAGATCTATCCTTGAAAACCAACTGGCACCCTGAAGTTGATCAAACAAGTCATCGATCCTCGGCAAGGGGTATCTGTTCTTTACCGTCAGCTTGTTTAACTCACGGTAATCTATACACATTCTCATGCTACCGTCTTTCTTCTTCACAAACAGGACCGGAGCACCCAAGGTGAGATACTCGGTCTAATAAACCCCTTATCCAGCAACTCCTGCAACTGCTCCATCAACTCTTTCATTTCCGTCGGAGCCAATCAATATGGTGCTTTAGCGACAGGTTGAGCACCCGGTATCAGGTCAATCTGGAACTCGATCTCTCTGTCAGGTGGCAATCCCGATAAGTCTTCCGGGAACACGTCTGGAAAATCACACACCACTGGAACATCGGATAGTTGTGGTGTTGGCGTCTCTACATCCTTTACATAACATAAGAAGGCGCTACATCCACGCCTCATACATTTCCTTGCCACCACCATTGAAATCACTTTCGGAATCGTAGTAACCCGATCACTATAAACCGTCACTGAACTACCGTCGGGCGCTGTCAAATAAATCATCTTCTTGTGACACATAATGTTCGCCTCAAAGTCCACCAACCAATCCATTCCAAGCACCATATCAAAACCACCTAAAGTCATCGCAAACGGTCTAATCGGAAATTTATGGCCCTCTAATTCCACATCACAATCCTCTATCACCTCGGAAATCCTGGTAGTTTTACCTATAGCAGTCTCTACATCAAACGGTACATCCACACGTCTACTACTACGAGCAATTTGGCACAGAAAGTAGCAGAAATAAAACTCCTACTGGCACCCGAATCAAATAATAAAGAGGCTAAAGTTTGGTTCACCAGAAACGTACCGGACACTACATCAGGGTCCGTCCTAGCCTCTTCCTGTGTCATCGTGAATGCCCTGGCACTTGCCTTCGATCCCTTATTCCCCATCTTCTTCACACCGGAACCTTCAGACCTCGGCTTCTTGCAATCTTTATTCATATGGCCGCTTTCCCCACAATTGAAGCACCTCATGCTCTTACACTCTCTACCTATATGACCAGGCTTTCCACACCTAAAGCAAACATTCAGCCCCAGTCGGCACTCCCCACTATGCTCCCTTCCACATTTACCACACCTCCTCAGTCCCGTACCCGGTGTGGCCACATGACAATCGTCCACCCGGGCCTTTTTATTGCTCGTCGAAGCATCACCCCGACTTAACCTCTTCCCGTTCCAATTCCTATCACCACCCTTTCGATTACCATCAGCCACCACCACCACTGCCCGTTCATCATACAGTCTCCCCGCCAAATCCACCGCCGACCTAAAGGTGGTTGGTCGGGCAGCGATCATATGCCTGCGAATATCCGCCGGCAAACCCTGAATATACCTCTTGATCTATCACGACAGAGGCGTCACCTGGTCCGGCACCAGATGCGCCATTTTGTTGAATTTTGTGGTGTACTGTTGGTGGGTCATCGTCCCCGCCTCTAGCTGCAGGAACTCTCTCTCAATTTTATCCATTTCCCGATGAGGACAGAACTCCTCGATCACCAACCTCTTCAATTCGGACCACTTCATCTTCCCAACGGCCCGGCTACCCTCGGCTTGGACCATGTTATCCCACCAGCATTAAGCCGAATCCGTGAAAGAATAGGTAGCGAACTTCACTTTTTGGTCCTCCCGGCATTCGCTGATATCGTGGACACCCTCCATCTCTCTCACCCATCGATGAGCAGCCGCAGCATTGCCATTACCGTTAAAAGTAGGGGGCTTGCACCTCATAAATGCCCCATAGTTACAGCCTCGTGCTGTTTCAGGCACCGGCTCCTCCTCCTCTTCCTCTTCTTCATCAGAGAAAACCGTTTCCGGTCCTGGTTGCTCCTGTCTTCCTGAGGACCTGTTCCTCTCTTTTCTCTCACCTTCCCTAAAAGCCTTAATTACTTCGGTCACCACAGACGGTAAGATCGTCTGCATGACCTGATGCACCTCTTCAACCACTGCCTCTTTTACCGAGGCCCTCAAGTTGGCGCTCTCGTCTACTCCCTCCTGATGAGGGGTCTCGTTTTCCTTGTGAACAACCTTCTCTACCCTAGGTCTCCCTCTCATGACACGCGGTTCAGCACCACGTCCGCCACCACCTCCACCCCGTGAGGCCTTAGAAGATCTACCACCAGCCATTCTCTATCACACACTGAAAGATTTAAACACCAACACGGTCATTCAAGGGAATAGCTCAGTTTATGTCAAGTACAGCAAGTTCCTAATTACACTGGCCAGTTGTGATTAGCCACTTACTTTACTCTTCGTACCCCGAGCATTACCTGTCCTGACTACATTAGTTTCTAAATATAACGGTAACACATAAACAAATAGCATGTGCACATAATACCAGTTAATCTTTAAGAAAAAAACCTGATGGCACGCAGTTACTCAGATGGCATTCTTCCCCTAAACTGTCCCATTTTCAGTTTAAGTTTAGGTTTATTTTGAAATCCAGTCTTTGTTTAGATGAATTGGTATTCCATCAGCACCAACGGGTATGTGATATCCAGTCTCAATCGAGTTCCACAAATTGGTATCAACACCGTTTAGATGAATTTCAAATCTTTGTTTCCACTGAGGAAATTCATCAATAGACAATAGTTTAGGTGGTTTATTATGGTTTCCAATTTCATTTTCCAGTAACAGAAGATTCTGGATCCTAGAGTCTTTTCCAGCTGAGAAGGCAAAATTTTCGGAGTCCATGTTGTCTTAGTTTAAACTTGAAGAGTGAACTGTTTGGGCGACTGGAGAGTACGACTGAGAGGCGACTGAACCAAATAGTGTGCGATTGAACTCAATCGTACGACTGGACAGGCGATTATGACACTTGAGCGACTGGACAGACCGACTGACTCAACTGGGCGATTGAACTAGCGACTGAGTTCAATCGTACGATTGAACTAGGCGACTGGACTTCAGTCGTACGATTGAGATAATCGTGCGACTGAGACTGCTGAAATCGAGGTTTTTCACACACTTTGACCTAAAACGCAAGTTTTTACACCCTAGACGGCTGAAACTCGATAACGATTGAATTTTCAGAACATGCACACGTAAAAACTTGATTTTGAGCAGAAAGAATGGAGCTTTTCGCTAAAAAACGTTGACTTTTTCTAAAACAAGATTGAATCCACGAAGAATCAAGAGACAAGGCTCTGATACCTCTTGTTAGGACCGTGTACGGACGAGTACTAACTGATTCAAATGTGAAACCAAATCAAATAGTGCGGAATCCTATTTGATTGGTGATCCAATCAGGTAAAACGTTAACAAGACCAATCCTAACGATTAGAAAATGTTAAGAACGAACTAGGAATGATCTGAAACTTTTTATGAACTTGGAAGGGACGAACAGGGCGCTCTGGATCGACTAGGGTTATGAATATTCGAAGTGTTCTGTTTTTCCATGAATTAAGTGGTATTTATAGGTTACAGCTCTTATTCGTACGACTGAGCCAAGTGACTGGCTCAGTCGTGCAACTTAGTCATACGATTGATTCATTCGTACGATTGAGTCAGTCTTATGAATCAATCGTGCGATTGATTCAATCACCTGGTTCAGTCGTGCGATTGGCCCATTCGCATGGTCCAGTCATGCGACTGAATAGGGATACTTAGTTAAACACATTCTTAAACCTTTAATGGTTCAGAACTATGTCTAACAACTGTAAACCTATTTAACATTGTCATATATGTGTGTAACAATATATAATATAAATAGATATAACATTAAACAACCAATAAACATATATAGAAGAGTTTTTCATTTGTATTAATCCAACATTAAATAAGTGTTACAAGAAAAGGAAGTCTATTACATTTATGCTCACTAGACTAGAACTGGGGACATGTGTACCAACACCACATCTCCAGGGACTGTAGGGCGTTGAGGTGTTACAACTGCGGTAAGGAGGGCCATATGAGTAGGGACTGCAAGAAGCAGAGGGCAGAGAGTTCCGGGGCAAAGATAACGGCCGGAACTGAAGGGCAAAAGGCGAGTGCCAGAGCTTTCACCATGACCAGGCAGGAGGCTAGGACGGACCCCGATGTTGTGTCAGGTACGTTTCTAGTAAATCAAACTCTTGCTTCTGTGTTATTTGATTCTGGTGCTAGTAGGAGTTTCATTTCTGCTACTTTATGTGCTAAACTGCCTCTTAGTAGTAAATGCATTGATAAGCCCTTTGACGTAGAAACTGCTATTGGTAAGTCCACTAGAGTTACTGATGTGATAGAGGACTGCGCCAAAGGTCATAGGTTTGCTGCTAGGTTACATATGATGCCCCTAGGTGGATTTGATGTGGTACTAGGGATGGATTGGTTAGCTACCTTTGAAGCGAATATCGTGTATCGTAAGAAGATGATTAGACTGACGGCGCCTGATGGAAGTCCGGTGAAAATATACGGTGATCGGGTTACGACGATTCCGAAAGTGATTTCGATGGCGGTGGCAGGAAGGTGCATGAGGCGTGGATGTAGCGCTTATTTGGCCTACGTGAAAGATGTGGACAAGTCAACACCCCAATTGTTCGATGTACCAGTGGTGTGTGACTTTCCTGATGTATTTCCAGAAGACCTATCAGGTGTGCCACCGGATTGCGAAATCGAATTTCGAATTGACTTGGTACCTCGTGCCCAACCTGTCGCTAAGGCACCGTATCGGTTGGCTCCGACTGAGATGAAGGAGTTAATGGGGCAACTGCAAGAGTTGCTCGATAAGGTTTTTATCAGGCTGAGTATCTCCCCTTGGGGTGCTCTGGTCTTATTCGTGAAGAAGAAGGACGGTAGCATGAGAATGTGTATCGACTACCGTGAGTTGAAAAAATTGACGATAAAGAATCGGTATCCGTTAACGAGGATTGACGACTTGTTCGATCAGTTCCAGGGTGCCAGTTGGTTCTCGAGGATAGATCTTCGATCTGGCTACCATCAATTGATAGTGAAGGAGCAGGACATTCCTAAAACAGCTTTCCGCACGCGTTATGGACACTACGAGTTTCTCGTTATGTCCTTTGGTTTAACCAACTCACCAGCTACTTTTATGGATTTGATGAATCGAGTGTGTCGGCCGATGTTGGATAAATCAGTGATCGTATTTATCGATGATATCCTTATTTATTCAAGGAGCGAAGAAGAGTATGCCGGTCACATTCAGGGAGTGTTGGAGACGTTGAGAAAGGAGAAGCTGTATGCCAAGTTCTCCAAGTGTGCTTTTTGGTTACGCGAGGTACAGTTTCTGGGTCACGTGGTAAATGTAGAGGGAATCATGGTGGACCCGGCGAAGGTTGAGGCCGTGATGCAATGGAAGTCTCCTAAGACGCCATCCGAGATTCGTAGCTTCTTAGGATTGGCAGGCAACTACCGGAGGTTTATTCAAGACTTTCCAAGATAGCCTCGCCTTTGACAAAATTGACTCGCAAGGACGTGAAATTTGTGTGGGGTCGAGAACAGGAGGGTGCCTTTAAGGAGTTGAAGACGAGACTAACACAAGCTCCTGTCTTAACATTGCCCAAGGGAAGTAAAGACCTAGTGGTATATTCGGATGCATCCTACTCTGGGCTAGGTTGTGTATTGATGCAACGTGGAAGGGTGATAGCCTACGTATCCTGACAGCTGAAAACCCACGAAGTCAACTATCCCGCGCAAGATCTAGAACTAGCCGCGGTGATTTTCGCGTTGAAGATTTGGCGGCACTATCTATACGGGACGAAGTGCACCATCTTCACAGACCACAAAAGCTTGAAGTACTTCTTCGAGCAAAAGGACCTGAACATGAGGCAGAGGCGATGGTTGGAGCTCATAAAGGATTATGATTGCGAAATCCATTACCATCCGGGCAAGGCCAACGTGGTGGCAGATGCCCTTAGCAGGAAGGAGAGACCCGAGCCGATTCGGGTGAAGGCTTATCAGCTAGTTATGACCTCGGACGTGATGACGCAGGTCAAAGAGTTTCAAGACGAGGCTTTGAAGGAAGATCATCTCAACTCTGAAAGGATGAGAGGCCTGGTCGCGGAGTTGGGTGAGAACACTCTAGGTGTTAGAACCTGATGCGGGCGAATGTGGATTCCTCGCTACGGAGATCTACGTGGAAGGATCATGGACGAGGCTCATAAGACTCGTTACTCCATTCACCCCTGTGCCACCAAGATGTATCAGCATATCAAGAAAGATTACTGGTGGCCGGGTATGAAGCGTGAAGTGACGGAGTATGTGAGTAAATGTCTTACCTGTTTGCAGGTGAAGACGGAACACCAATGGCGCTATATGGGTGATAGTTGATCGCTTGACGAAGAGTGCTCACTTCCTACCGATCCGAGAGACGTATTCTTTAGAGAGGCTCGCGGATCTATTCATCATGGAGATCGTCGCTGGTCATGGTGTGCCGGTGTCCATTGTGTCCGATCGAGACATCCGATTTACATCAAAGTTTTGGAAGAAATTTCGTGATGCGATGGGGACAAGGCTATATATCAGCACGGCTTATCATCCTCAGACCGACGGTCAGTCTGAGAGGACGATCCAGACACTCGAGGATATGCTTCGAGCGTGCGTGATCGATTTCGGAGGAAGTTGGGATGGCCACCTACCGTTAGAAGAATTCTCGTACAACAACAGTTATCATGCCAGCATCGGTATGCTACCCTACAAGATGCTATATGGTAGAAGATGTAGAACACCCGTTTGCTGGGGTGATATTGGTCAGAAGGAGTTGGGGAGCATTGAAGTGATCGAGGCTATGACGGAGAAGCTCGAAAAGATTAAAGCTTTCATGAAGGCAGCCAAGGATAGGCAAAAGTCGTATGCCGATAAGCGGCGTAGACCGATTGAGTTCCAGGTGGGTGACCTGGTTATGTTGAAGGTCACACCGTGGAAGGGTATCATTCGGTTCAGGAAGCGGGGCAAGTTGAGCCCGAGGTACATAGGCCTTTTTCGAATCATTGCTCGAGTAGGAGAAGTGGCCTATAGACTGGAGTTACTAGATGAGTTAAGTGGATTTCACCTGACATTCCATGTATCTCATCTATGGAAGTGTTTAGCAGACGAGGATATGATTGTACCACTGGGGGACATCGAAGTGGATGAACGGCTCAATTACATAGAGCAACCAGTGGCAATCATTGATCGTAAGGAAAAGAGGTTAACGAATAAAGTGGTTCCTGTGGTGCGTGTACAGTGGAAGCACAGAAAGGGATCCGAGTCTACGTGGGAGACTGAAGAGATGAGGCAGCATTACCCTCATCTGTTTGAGGAATAACAGGTTTCGGGGATGAAACCTATATAAGGGGCGTGGACTTGTAACACCCAGGTATTTTATAGACAGGAAAGAAGGAATAAACGCGTATAAAGAGGAGAATATAATGTAAGCCAAAGTTGAGGGGTTAAAAGTGTCCAAAAGGACAAGACTTTGAAAAGTAGGTAAATAAAGCAACATGGCCACCCATGTTGCCTGCTTATAATTTGACATACGGTTTTAGAGAGAGAAACAGCAGGGAATTCAAGTTTTAGAGAGAGAATGAAGAAGAATTCAAAGTTTAAGGTAAGATTATGTGTTTTAAGTTGTTTTTGGTCGATTTAGTCTCGGTTATATGCTCATATGTGTTATTGTATGTTCGGGTTGCGTGTTTTAGTGTGTTTTAGGTGTTAAAAACATCCGAGAAGTTCAAGGGAAGGGTTTAGACTCGAAAACAACCAAGGTGAGTTTCTAGGACCCCCTTTTTACATGTTTTAACTGATTTTAGGGCTGGAAATACATGTATGTATGTTTTTATAAAAGTGGGTATGTTACCCGTATGTTCATGTGTGTATATGTATGTGGATGGGGTATGTTTTGGGTGATTATAAGGTTATGGTGATGATAATGATGTGTTTCTGATACGTATAATGTATGAATTAGGCTTAGAACATGTTTAGAATGTAGCTTGGGACTGAAAACATGTTAGAAAATTTCAAGTTGGTGTTCATATGCCCCAACAGTGCCCATGCGCCTAGATTAATGCCTTAGTAAAGATTTAAGCAGGGCCATGCACCCAAATAGTTCCCATGCGCCTGAAATTATGACTTAGAAAACTAAGTATGGGATAATGTGCCTAAACAGTACCCTTCTACGCCTAGAAAATTCCTTAGAAATACTAAGTGTATGATGATGTGCCTGAACAGTAGTTCATGCACCTATGTTTTTGCTAAAAACGCCTAAGTATTGGGGTGATGTGCCACAACAGTGCCCATGTGCCTGGACCCCCATGCGCCTAAGTGTTAAACTTTTGAAGTGTTGGGATGAGGCGCCTGCATAGTTGAAATGCGCCAAGACAGGGCTCATGCGCCCGAACAGTATTGATGCGCCCAACACTTAGAATTAAATGCAGAATTTTCGTAGGAATCTGCCCATTTAGGGTTTGGACCGATGTTGACTGGGGTTTATTTAATGCACATGATTATGCTTGACTGTCATTATGACCCCTTTTTATTATTACAACTGTTATTATTATTATTATTATTAATTCGATTATTATCGTTATTATTATTATTATTATTATTATTATTATTATTATTATTATTATTATTATTATTATTATTGTTATTGTTATTATTATGTTTGTCTTATATTATGCAACTTTACGTGGTATGTTTATGACTGTAACGTAAAGTATTATCATTAACAAAGTGAAAGATTAATGATGAAGAGAAGTGGAACGTAAATGATTAATGAAAGTCTTGCAAGCAAATGTATGGAGGTGCACGGCCTTGTTGTTGTTAGCTCAACTGTGATGCGGGTTAGCTACCCCAAAGGATGCACACAGGGTCAATCGTTAGATTGATAAATGAGGTGAGCAACCTTGTTGTTGCAACAGACTCGGTTAGCAGGCAATCTTTGAGATTGCCAATGAGGTGAGCGGCCTTGTTCTCGCAACAGACTCGGAAAGATAATGATAAAAGTATGAAATGAACGATGATGAAGATAATAATGATAATACCTAAATGTATGTACGATGTGCGAACACATATAAAAGTAAAGAGCGGTTTTGAATGAAAAGAGAAGTATTTTATTTATAAAAACTAGAACTCACTCAGCAACGCTGACTTTTAAGTATTTTCCAGCTGGCAGGTAAAACGTTGCTGAGGATGGCACGCGGGAATGGCTACTCGGCGGGGCAGGACTGACATCCATTCTCAATAGATATCACTATTGTTTTGTAATGCGGTTAAACCATTCTTTTGTAATCTGATTAAACCATGGTGTATTGTTTAACAACAGTGTTTATAATGAAATGAATGGCTTTTGTTAACTTAATTTCGCTGCTTAAATTTGTAAACTTATAATGATTTGTGTAAATTACTGCTGTGAATGACCAATTGTGAGGTGCCCGGGAACAGGGCCTTACAGAGATTTTTTTAATTTATCAAATAATGTTTTTTATAGTTTTTCTTTTTATCCAGTTTATTATATTATTTTTTATTTAAGATAGAACTCTTTAATCAATTCTATTAATATATAGAGTAGCCATTTTTAGTATGGAATATAGAAAGTTTTTTTTAATTGATTTTTGTATTGTCCATGCTTAATTGTATTATCATGTGAGTGTAAGTTTAATAGTAAATTCAACTAAATATGTGCATGATTGTGGCTTATAAATAGTATTAAAATGCATTACAGACACTTCTTTCTATGAGTCTATTTTTTAGTATCCATACAATTTTATTTACACTATCATATTTTACGTTTTTTTTACAATTGCTCGAGACGAGATTAGACAATATTTTACTTTTTTTATTTGTCAAGTAGGTTATTTAATTAAAATTTTAAACTCGTGTACATTATCAATGGTTTTCTCATACAATACTTTGTTAAAATTTGATATAATTGTTTATTACTTATAATTTTACTCATATGTAATTTTAATCGTATATTTTAATATATCATTTTACAATTAATAAAATTTTATTTTATTTAATTTTAAATATATTAAACCCGTGTAATACATTAATATATTAAACCCGTGTAATACACGGGTTCACTAAAGCTAGTGTATATATATATGTATGTATATATATATATGTATGTATGTATGTATGTGTATATATATATATGTATATATATATATGTATATATATGTATATATATATATATGTATATATATATATGTGTATATATATATATATGTATATCTATCCTATCTAATAAACAAACCTTTTTTTTGCCATGTGTCCATTTCTTAGGCAACCTACTTTACACGTGTCACTTCCTCATCAACACTTGCTTTTCAGTTCCCGCTCAATTCTACCGGGTAGACACACAGATCCTACCCGGGTTTTAAGTCAAATCGGATCTTCCCCAAATAGCTCCAATATCCGCTGTTCTAAACACTTTTCTTCCCAACCCTAAATATCCGACCACTCTTCTAATCCGCCGCTTTCGGTTAATCCCGTGTTTTTCTTCCGGTTTGTTATCACTCGGTTTGGTGAAGATCGTCAGTGTTTATCCTTCGTTTGTTTGCAGATTAGTCATTATTTCTCAAACTTTGTTATACTTTATGATTGTTTTGATTTATAATGGGTTTTGTTAGATCTTCTGTGCATGTTTAACATTCTAAACTTTTTATGTGCTTTTGTTGAATATTTCATGGTTATTTCCTTATATTTTGTTCTTAATCGTTTCATTATGTTGTATGGTTGTCAATCTGTTATAGGGTTTTAAACTATAATTTAGTATGATTTTAAATTTTATTCTTAGTCAGATCTGGGATTTTTTATAGTGAAAGTTGCTGAAGTTTTGGTTGATTCTGGGAAGATGTAATTTTTTTAAGAAATAGTTTGTCACAACGTATGAACTACAAAGACTGCAACAGTACGTCTTGGTAAAATAATTTGTCCACATACATGCTTTATTCCATGAATCTGACTTTGTTTATCATTGTATATATTGTATGTATGAATCTGACTTTGTACGGTTGTCAATCTGATGTAGGCTTTTAAAATATATTTAGTATGATTTTAAATTTTGTTCTTAGTCGGATATAGCTTCTTCACAGGAATCTTGCATCTTTCAGGTCTGTGCTTAAACTTCAACATTTAATACAAGCTTCTAATTGATAATCATTATAAGAATTGTCAATTCTTAGATTTGATTATGTTCTTTCAAGTTTCAAGATTATTCAATTAAAGTTTGTATGTTCATAATGATATCCCTATCTAATTTTAGTTTTTTTTATTCTGCTCATCAGACCTTGTCTTTTCCTCTCAGATATGCAATCAAGTTAGTTTTTTCCTTTGAATAAAACTGAAGAGCTTGCTTTCATAAGTGTTACAAGTAGCCATAAGACCCATAATGATGCAACATGTATACCTTTTGATCCCTGACTTTTGAAATGCTTTGTATGCACACAACAAACATATGAAAACATTTAAAAAACTTATACTATGACGGTCATCATATGACTATCTATTTTTCTGCATGTGTCTTCCTAGAATCATATGGAACAACAGTTGTTTTCTTCTTATAGCACTAAGTAGCAAAGTAAGCTATATATAATGAATAATAATTATTTTTTTAGTTTTTTAAATGGGTCAAACTGTTAATTTTTGTTGAATGGGTGAAATGAGTAATTTTTAAGCTGTTAAAATAATGTAGATTTGTGCAGTTTGTTGCTGCCAAATTAGTGTGTCTCTATGGATATGTAGCTATTAAAATAGTACAGATTTATGAAGTTTATTGCTATATATTAGTGCAGTTTTTATGCACTATAAACCCTTCAAAACATTGCCTATTTATGCAGTTTGTTGCTGCATAATATGTATATTTTTTATACATTATATCTGTTGTCAAAATAGTGTAGGTCTATGTAGTTTGTTGTCATTGAATTTATTTAGCCCTTATGCATTATATAGTCCTCAAAATAGGGTAGTTTGTTTCTCTCAAATTAGTGTAGCTTTTAAACATTATTAGAAGTAAAAACAATGAATTACATAGTAAACTTCTATTACCTTAGACGTGAACTAAATGAGTAAATAATTGTTTGATTTAAAATTTCTTCTTCTCCACCCGTGAAATCATCAAATTATCACTTGGAGGTGTGCCTTGGAATGAGAAATAAGTTGGATGATATTTTGTTACATGTGTTATATTCGGCTTTTAGGATTCTAAGAATTATTCACATCCCATATTTATTAATTTCAGATTGCATTCTACATCTCCTTATAATGTTAAATTTCCTTCGCAACCCATTATTAAAAACTATTATGCAATTTATTTGTTGTAAATTTCAAGTTTTCTTGTGGAATTTTTTCTTGATTATGTGATGTGAAGATTCTAAGATTATAAAGCAACAGAAGTGTTTATGTTTTAAGTTGCCTGCATGAAATTCTATATTGAGTACTCAATCTTCATATAGATGATACATTATTAGCAGTTGAACATGAATACATGATTCGGCTTTAATATGTCAAAAACGATATATTGGGCTGGAATATATTTAGGCATGTATTGGGCTGGAATATTTAGGCATACGTATGTACAGGTATTTATGCTTGTATGTGTACATATGTATATAATATTTTATACACATATGTATGTAAATCACTTCTGCATTCAAGAAAATGTTAATAATTATTTACATAAACTCCAATTAAATTTATTTACTTTGTTTACATATTGTGTGATCACATTTCATAGTTTAATGCCTTTTGACACCCATTTTTCACTTAATAACATTTGTTTAGGATATTGCGAAATGTCAGTCACACAGGGTTTTTTCAAGCATATTTCCTATCCTGCTGATGCATATCTGGTTAGTTGTGTTATAACATTATTTTTCCCTTTTTATGCACTTATGTTATTTATATAACATTGTTTTTTCTATTCTTTGCTAGCAATTTCCAAAACCTTTTGTTGAAGACTTCTACAGAAAATAATCTCCTCCTCCTTTGATCTACCTTAGGCTCCATGATTCAACAGGATGGTCTGTGAAAACCGGATATGTAAATGGTCAGTTGGCTTTCACAACCGGATGGGCACTGGTATCATTGCATCTTAAATTAAAAAAGGATGATTATATCATTCTCTGCCCCATTCATCCTAATATCTGGTCTCTCACCCATGTTCATGGTGATACCTCCTCAGAACAACTTCCATTCTTCTATCATATAGTTTCAGACGAGCTTGACCCTTTTATTGTAAGTTTATTTTTATTTGTAGCATTTCTAAAATTATTTAATACATATTTTCAACCATCTAAACAATATTAAAGAAGTTTAAATAACAAAACTTATTTATCTCTTCATACATATAGATATATCCTACGATTAAAATGGTTGGTGAGTCCTTGAAAATTATACTTGAACACTTAGGTATTTTACAACTTAAAAATATCATTCTATAAGTATTTTTATCATGATGATTGCTGTCATTATAATTAAACTTATGTACTTTTTTTGTTTCCATGCATTTAGATATATTAGGTGCATAAAATCAACATTTACATATATTTAGATAATAATAACAATACAATGTAGCATGTATTTCAATAATCATTAAACATTTTCTTATATTTAGATTTTAATATTTATAAACCTAATTCCATTTACACGTATATGTTTCAACCAATTGATAACACTTTTGTGAGGAATCATTTAGGGTTGAATATCCACCGTCAGTATTTTAAAGTTCAGGCAACAGAAGATTTTGTTTGTCGATTAAATGTTTTCGAGAACCGTGGGTCTTTCTCTTTTGTGGTTGGAGTCCGTGAATTGATTTCTGAGTTTCCTATACACAAAGGATATTTCATGATATTCACTTTAATAGAGAAAAATTCTCTTTTTGTAAGGCCCGGTTCCCGGGACGCTCACAGTTGGTCATTCACAACATAAAACATTACATATTATAAATTTAAGCAGCGGAATAATTTAACAAAAGCCATTCCTTTCATTATAAACACTGTTGCCAAGCAATACACCTTAGTTTAATTAGGTTACAAAAGAATGGTTTAACTGCATTACAAAACAACAGTGATATCTATGGAGAATGAATGTTAGTCTTGCCCCGCCGAGTAGCCATCCCCCGCGTGCCATCCTCAGCAATGTTTTACCTGCCAACTGGAAAATACATAAAAGTCAGCATTGCTGAGTGAGTTCTAGTTTTATAATTAAAATACTGTACTTTTTCAAATCATACTATACTTTCGTACATGCCCACACATTATACGTACATGTAGATAATATCATTATTATCTTTCATTGCATTCGTTAGCTTTCGTTCATTCATCGTAACTCATTATCATTCATTTATTATCTAGATCCCGTCAGGCTTTACCCTCTTCATGGCACACAGCCACGATTACTGAAGTCGAATGACGAGGATCCCGTTTTGTACTTTATTATGATATTTCGTTCGTGAGCATACATCCTACATACATACAGATAATAATTATTATTATTATCCTCATCATTCGTTCAATTCATACTTTTTTCATTACTCTTTTGGTCTTTACGTTCGTTCTTACGAGTCTGTTGCGGCAACAAGGCCGCTCACCTCAACATCGACCTCTCACGATCGTATGTTAGCCAAGTCTGTTGCAACACGTGGTTGCTCACCTCAGTGGCAATCTCACGATTGCCTGCTAACCGAGTATGTTGCAACACAAAGTTGCTCACCCCATTATCAATCTCAAGGATTGACCCTGTGTGCATCCTTCGGGGTAGCTAACCCGCATCATAGTTGAGCTAACACCTGCTAGGGGTGTGCACCTCCATACATTTTCTTGCAAGACTTCTATTCATTCGTTTTCATTCCACATTCCTTTATCATTAATCTTTCACTTTATTAATGATAATAACTTCTGTTTTGATCATGATCATACCACATAGAGTCATACAGTATTATTATTAATAATTTGATAATAATAATAATAACTCTAATCATAACCATACCATTAATAAGGGTCATAATGTCAATCAAACATAATCATATGAATTTAATGAACCATAGTCAATATTAGTCCAAAAACCTAAATGCACAGACTCCCACGAAAATTCTACATTTAATTCTAAGTGTTGGGCGCATGAGGACTATTTGGGCGCATGAGCCCTGTCTGGGCGTATTACCACTGTGCAGGCGTCCCACCCCAACACTTAGCAGTTTACTACTTAGGCGTATGAGCACTACTTAGGCTCATTAACCTATACTTAGTTTTCTAAGTCCTAACTTCAGGCGTAAGAATACTGTTTATGCATATTATCTTATAGTTAATTTTCTAGGTTATAATTTCAGGCGTATGAATACTATTTAGGCTCATTTCCATGTTAGTTTTCTAAGTCCTAATTTCAGGCTCATGGGTACTGTTTAGGTATATTACCCCGTACTTAGTTTTTCTAAGTCATATTTCAGGCGCATGAGTACTGTTGGGGAGCATAAGCCCTAACACATAAGTTTCTATCAAAATCCTGGGAGTATAAGGACTATTCAGGCATATGAGCCTTGTATAGGCGTATTAGCAACCTGCTGATCATGTTTTTAAGTCGTTTCCAGTCCCAAACATTATATCACTTAGTTCTAAACATTCACATACTATTCTAAGCATGAACTTAACATAATCATAACAATATATTTTCCCAAGACATACCCCACCCACATACACATGCACATGAACATACGGGTATAATACCCAACCTCATAAAAACATACACACATGTATTTTCCAGCCCCAAACTCGTATGAAAACATGTAAAAAGGGGTTCTAGAAACTCACCTTACTTCTTTTCGGGTTTGATACCCTTCCTTGAACTTCTCGGGCGTTTCTAACACCTAACACACACACACGCAATACCAACCGAACGCACAAGTCGCATTTATAAGCACATTAAACAGGTCTAGAACCATCTAAAGCATCAAAATTCGAGAGTTCTTACCAAAAACTTCGAACTCTCTGGCATCTTCTTCAAAAACTTCATATCTTGCACTTTCTCTCTCTAAAATCCGAATGAGAAGTGTTGTGCAGAACAAATGGGCGTCCATACCACCTTTTTCACCAACTTTTACCAACTTTTGCCCCTTTTACCCTTTTGACCCCTCAACTTTAGGTTGACTTTCATTTCTTCCTTTTATTTCTTTTTATCTTCCTATTTATTTCTTTAAAAATACTCGGGTGTTACACTTTTTTTAAAAGTGTTTGATCCTGATGGTTGTGAACGCTTTCAACCAAAATTACTCCATTGTCAATCCCATGCTCCTCCTGATACTAAGGAAGGTAAGCTAATTCAGCACTTTGATACTTTTAATTTATTGTATCGTGTTTTGAATATTGTTTTAAACCAATCTTTCTAACCTCACACCTACTACATTAATTTAAAAATAGCACTTAATTGCATCTCCTGTTATAAATGTTGCACATTGAATCACTTATTTTTTCCAAAATACATCACACATAACACTAACTTCATATAAAAAAACATTTCATGTCTAACAACATTAATCTATAAAGGATGCTTTATACAGTTATTATGTAAATTTCATATCATTAATATTATGCTATTTGTTTTTTCATTTAATTATAAACGTCTAAAACATTAATCTTTTATTTTTACCAAAGGTTTGCAAAATGATCCTACAGATGTTGATGACGGTGATGTACAGAACAGAGTTCATAAAAGTGATCAACCGGCTTACTGATCCAGGTTATTTATTTTTATATTTCTTTTATATATTACTTATTTACACATAATTGGTGAGTATATATAATTAAACATATGACATTTAGATATGTGTGTTTATATATATATATATATATATATATATATATATATATATATATATATATATATCTGTGTGTGTGTGTGTGTGTGTGTATATTTATATATTTCATTAAATTTTAACTATTTTATTTTTACAATAACAATATTTCATTCTATTAGTATTAAAATATATTTTCAAAATATTATTCGAGTATATTTATGAATAATCATAATAATGGTTCACCGTTACTTGAACATTACTTAGTAATCAGTCTATCCTTACAATGTTTATGGTTTCATGAATTTAAATTTAAATGGAATCAACATTTACTATTTCATTTTTATTTAGCTGGTGAAGAAGTTGATGCAGTAACTATTGATGATGGTGCTCCACTCGTGGACATACCGGTGAATGAGCAGGTTGTTATTGATGATTTTGGCGACGTAAATGATGATAATGTTATCACATTTGCTCGGGTCGCTACAACTCGTTTGGTATCTATCTTTTGTATAAATTTTTTAAAATCTATTTATTAATGTTATTTGAAATATTATATAATTTTAAATGAGTTAACAAATTTTTTTTTTCCAGAGGTGTAACACCCGGAAATTTTGTTTGAAGTGTCATGCGACTAGAGTGTCTATACGCATGGAAGTCATGTGACTGGAGTCCCATACGCATGGAAGTCATGCGACTGGAGTCCCATACGCATGGAAGTCATGCGACTGGAGTGTCCATACGCATGGAAGTCATGCGACTGGAGAGTCCATATGCATGGAACTTATGCGACTGGACTGTAGCATTTAAGAGAGAGGGCAGCCCTTACCCTCTCCCCACACTCACAAACACCAACCATAGAAAGAAAGAAGAGAGAAAAAGGGAGAAGAGAAGAAGAAAGCTTTGTTCGAGTGGGTTCGAGAGTGCAAAATCGACGTGTAGCGGGTCAAATCGAAGCCATACTTGACGGGATCGTTTGGGTGAGTTCTAGGACCCTTCTTTTACACGTTTTTGAATGATTTTGGGGCTGGAACACATCTGAAATCCTATTTTTGGTTTTTGGGTGTTTAACCCATTTAAGTATGTATGTGTATGTGTATGTTTCGTTTGAGGCTTGATTTTAGGCTTGGATATGCCTGAATGATGTCATGGTATGTTTCCCTATGGATTAGAAGGGTTGATTTGAGCTCAAACGGGGTTTGGAAGGGTTTGGAGGTCGAAGGTAGCGGCTGCAGGTCGGGATGAACTGCATTCTGCGCCCAGTTAGGGCTACGTGACTCGAGGGCCAATCGGCCGACTGAGGGATGACTGGGGTTCAATCGCACGATTAAGGTTCAATTGCATGACTGGGGGTCCAGTCGCATGTCAGGTCACACGACTGAGAGCCCAGTCACATAGGTGTTCAGTCGCATAGCTGTCCAATCGCACGACTGAGAGCTCAGTCGCATAGGTCCATTCGCATAGTATTCATTCGCACGATGGAGAGTCCATCCACACGATTGGGTGTTCATCCGCATAGGTGTTCATCCGCATAGGTGCAATCACATGGTGTTCAATCACATGGAGGCCATGCGACTGAAGGGTGCCCATTCGCCCAAACAGGGCTGTTGTACCTGGGGACGAACATAGTTAGAGTACTGACTTTCGAGGGAAGTGCAAGGGTAAGTTTTGACGTAGAAGTTCCCATAAGTGCATGTAAGATGGTCGTTGAGGCCTTAGAAGTGATGTTGGGCATGATGAAGATAGTGTTGCATGCTTATGCATGATGTATGTATGTTAAGTATGATGTTGCCATGTATGATGGTAATGACTGATGACTGGTAAATGTTGATGCTCCTTGTGTCGATACGTGTTTATCTTTCCATGGCTTTACGTGTTATGATTAATAACTGTAATGAAAGTATTATGTAACGTAAAGTGAAAGATAATGAAAGAGGAACGTAGTGAATGAATGCATGCATTAATGAATGAATGAACGAACGTAAGGCTTGTAAGCATATGTATGAGGTGAGCGACTCTGTGTCACAACAGACTCGAAAGGGGTCCTTGTCGCGTACTCCGGTACTGCGTCAGTCTTCGGACATGAGTCGGGGGTTTGTTAATCAGGCCCCAGCACAGTATCAGTCTTTGGACATGAGTCGGGGGTATTGCATGAGACGGATAGTGAGGTGAGCAACTTTGTGTTGCAACAAACTCGGATAGAGTTCAATCGAGGTGATTGAATCAAACGGGATCTTTGTCGTGTATCCTGTTGTTGTGTCAGTTTTCAGACATGAGTCGGGGGTTTGTGTACAGGCCCCAGCATAGCATCAACTTTTGAGCATGAGTCGGGGATATACATGAGACAGGATCTAGTTGAATGAGTAGAGGATCGCATGCTCCAGTACTGTGTCAGTCTTCGGATATGAGTCGGGGGTTGTTTACAGGCCCCGGCACAGTATCAGTCTTTGGACATGAGTCGGGGGTATTGCATGAGACGGATAGTGAGGTGAGCAACTTTCTGTTGCAACAGACTCGGATAGAGTTCATTCCAGGTGATTGAATCAAACAGGATCTTTGTCGCGTATCCCGGTGCTGTGTCAGTCTTCGGACATGAGTCGGGGGTTTGTGTACAGGCCCCAGCATAGCATCAACTTTCGAGCATGAGTCAGGGATATTACATGAGACAGGATCTAGTTGAATGAGTAGAGGATCGCGTGCTCCGGTACTATGTCAGTCTTCGGACATGAGTCGGGGGTTTGTTTATAGGCCCCGGCACAGTATCAGTCTTTGGACATGAGTCGGGAGTAGTGCGTGAGAGTGAGATGATATGAATGAGGAATGAATCGCGTGCTCCGATACTGTGTCAGTCTTCGGACATGAGTCGGGGGTTTGTTTACAGGCCCCGGCACAGTATCAGTCTTTGGACATGAGTCAGGAGTATCGCGTGAGTTGATGAATGAGAAAGATAATTATGAAAGAAAGAAAGTATGAAACAGACGAAAGTTAATGAATGTAATGAAAGTTAAAGATCGAACGAATGAAAGTAATGAACGGAAGGAACATAATGATAACGTATGAAACGGGATCCTTGTCACTCGACCTCAGTAATCATGGCTGCGTGCCATGAAGAGGGTAATGTTTGACAGGATCTAGATAGAAGTAAAAGATAAAGAATGAATGAATGAAAGAATGGATGATGAAGATAATAATGATTGTATTATCTATGTGTACGTATGATGTGTGATCGCATAAAAGTAAAGAAACAATTTTAATGGAAAGTAAAGTATGTTTCATTTAAAACTAGAACTCACTCAGCAACGCTAACTTTTGATGTGTTTCCAGTTGGCAGGTATCTTGCTGAGGATGGCACGGGGCGACTACTCAGTTCCTTTGGGATGGCATCCATTGTTATAATGCTTTTATAATGAAATGATATTATGTAATGGACTGTAGTAGTATTTTGTAAGAGAATTTTATTGAAATGAAAAGGATGTTTTTAAAGTTTCCGCTGTAACGTTTTTATGAAGAACGATAAGAGTTATGTTTTGAGTGCGATGATTGCCCAGCTGTGAGGTGCCGGGAATGGGGCCTTACAAGAGGCTGCCTATCGCTGTTCTTAATGTTAGTGATTTTGGCAACAAACCATTCATTAACTTTCCAAATCTTCAAGGCGTTGTAAGTCAAGTGTTTATTCGACCTGAACCCTCACGTAATTATATACGGTATGCTATCAGGTCTTGCGGCCGATTTCTAAAAGAGAATGGTATTAATAAAGGTAACAACTGCACATTCCAGTTCATAGTAAATGAATGTATGTTGGTATTGACTGATGTCCAGAAGGTATGATTAGTACTTGTGACAAATTCCACTTTTGGCCAAACAAAACTGTATGGATTACGTTTCTATAGATTAGGTTTCAGCAAAACTTATTATGTAGAAACATATGGTTGGTGCACCTTAGTTAGCAAACAAATTGGTACTATGATGTCACTTTTTGGTATAATTGATCATTTATATGATGCAGAATTATGTATTTAATGGATTAGGTTTCAGCAAAACTTATTATATAGAAACATATGGTTGGTGCAACTTAGCAAAAAAATTGGTACTATGATGTCTCTTTTTGGTATAATAAAGTCGTTATATATGATGCAGAATTATCTATTTAATGGATTAGGTTTCGGCAAAACTTATTATGTAGAAACTTATGCTTGGTGCAACTTAGTTAGCAAACAAATTGGTACTATGATGTCACTTTTTGGTATATATGATCGTTATATATGATGCAGAATTATCTATTTAATGGATTATGTTACGGCAAAACTTATTATGTAGAAACGTATGGTTGCTGCAACTTAGTTAGCAAACGAATTGGTACTGTGATTTCACTTTTTGGTATAATTGATCGTTATATATGACGCAAAAGTACCTAATTTTATGTTTCTTTAATCCGTAGATAAATTTTATTTTGCATCTTTATAAATTTATCCTTACATATGATGCTAAATTAATATTTAATATCTTATTTAATTGCTTTTTCTACTTTTTAATTGTTTTGCAAAATATTTGCCAACATTATATCTATTTCACCTATTGAGAAAATCAAATATTAAATATATTATTTTAATAATAATGAATTTTTACTAAAATTTTTTTTACTTTATATTTTTTTAAATTTATACAAATTCTGTTTTTTTAAAGTCTGTTTTAATAAAAAATAGGTTTTTAATTTATTAACACATATATTTTTTAATTTGAAAATTAAATGACTAATATTATTAGTATTTACTATTATTATTTTAATAATATTTAGAAATTAATAAATTAGTTTTATCATTCTTAAAATATAGTCATGTATATTTTTTTACATACGTATATCTATCGATCGCTAAAATTCATTCATTTAACGTATTATACATAAATAAACACCAATACTTATAGTATAATATCTTAATATAAATTATAGTTAAAATTATATGTACATAATACTTTATTAAATAAACAAAATTAAAATATTTTAACCCTTTTCTCTAAATAGTATATTTTTAAACATTGGTTTAAAGCTTTTTTACCAAATTAGTAATATTAGTTATTATATTTTTTAAAGTCTGCATTCTAACTAATTTAGATTTTTTAATTGATTTTATACTTATATTTTATATATTTTATATACTATTATATATTAAAAATTATCATACTTACATAATGTAATGACATTAATTGATTCCAATTTACTTTAAAATTAGAAGGTACATTCATCATTTAAATTTGTTTCTATTTTATTTAGTGATATCTTAAATTCTAAAATAAATATATTTTGGTCAACTTCAACTCTTTTCTGAATTATTTATAATTTAACGTAATTATTACCTCTCTTACCTTGCAAATTATAGCAATTCAAAAAATCAAAATTTTTATATTATCTTTTCCCATAGAATTTTTTTAAAATTCTATTAATCTTTTTAACACTTTCAAACATATACAAATGTTGGTAACGTCTAAATTTTTAATTGTTCTTTTTCCAGAAACCTAATTTCCCATTTATTCAATCTTTTTAACAGTTAATAGAGTATATTACATTTAAGTATACATAAGTTTAGAATTTCATTGTTATTAATTGCTGTCAAAATATATAATTGATTCTTATTCTTATTTTTTACATGTAATCTTCTAATTCAAAATTAAATTTCTGTGTTTCTTTTTACTATACATTTATTAGAAATGAAATCAATTTAATTTATTATGTTTCCATTTTTAAAATTTAATCAACTTTTAATTGATTCCGCTTAACATAAATATTCATAAATTAATAAAATACTTTCCACATTTGTTATCTTTAAAAATAGTATAAATTAAACCTCCTACCTTTTAAATTTTAAATTGATTAACACTATCAAATACAAACCAATTTCTTCACGGTAATATGTAATTTCAATCCGACGAGTTTCTGCATTTTTTTATGTTTCATATTAATTAACATCATAAGTGTTTATCATATTTTTTCTAATTTTTCAGTGTAATGGCATCCACTAGAATAACTGTGTTCAGAGATTTGAATGTTTTACAAGGGGAGTATACCATTAAGGTTCGAATCATTAGGCTTTGGACAAGAAAACTCTTCAAGGATCCAAGAAAGATTTACTCATATGAGATGATACTTATGGATGAAAATGTAATCTCACAAGTTTATTTTTTTATATTTAATTTTTCTACCAACATTCATATTTTTATACTGTACATGTTAACATAGTCATTATTTTTCTATTTTATCATGTTTAGGGTTCAAGAATGGAGGCTTCAGTGCAAAAGAAATACTGTTTTGGGTATGAGAATTTGTTGACAGAGAATCGGTGCTTACTTGTATTCAGGCCTTCTTTGGCTGCAAATGTATTGAAAAATAAAATTCTTAACACACCACATAAAATCTCTTTTAACGAAAAGACTGTTGTCATGAGCTGTTCTGATGCCGTTGGTTCCATGTATGGTTTTCAATTCACACCATTCTCTATCCTCAATCCCACTCATACGGAGGAGAATACTACCGTTAGTAAGTTCATTTCATGTTATTCTTTTTTCATTGTTGTTGTTTATATTAGAGGTATTTTATTAATTTTAAGTAACTTATAACATATTAATTTTGTTGTAGATATCATTGGTGCTGTTATGAAGTTTTTCCCAATTGATAGATCAGAAAATACTGATGGAAAGATCACAAAAAGGTTGAATCTACAGCTTAAAGATTTAGAGTATACTTTTTCTTCCATGAAAATTTTGTTATATTTTAATATTTTTTATCAAATTAGGAATTTATGAAATACTAATATAATATTTATTTTTTAAATAGGAATAACGAAATAAGCGTCACACTTTGGGATAACTATGTTGAACAATTTGATAGTTTCCTATCGGAGAATCAAAGTGATAGAGATTTGGTAGTTATTGTGCAGTTTGGTAAATTTCAAACGTTTATAGGTACATTCAAACTTTCATTTGTAAAAACGATTGAATTTAAATTTATAACATTTTACACACATTAATCTATTTATTTAATTGAAAATTTTGTTATTATAATTAGTAGAGCCTATAATACTTACCAAACCCTCGTGTATTGTTAATTTACAGGTGCTAATCAAGTTTCAGATGCTTATAATGTCACTAAGCTTTTCAACAATGACGTAATCGATGAAATAACTTCGTTCAAGCAAAGGTTTGTAAAAAATTCTAACTTTATATATTCTTTACTTGGAAAAATGTTTTAACTGCATTAATTATTTCAAATTGTAACCTGTTTATTGTTGGTAATTGTTCTATATAATCTCATTTTTAAAATTTTTATTTACATATATTATAGGTTTATCTCTCAATCGATGTCAGTTTCTTTATCATCTCATTCAGGATTCTCTTCTTCTGTTATGACAACAATGATGGATGATTTTCTAGCAATCACTGAATTTGTCAATATTTGTGAGATCCATGATATCAAGACGGTAAATGCTACAGTTTTTCCTTTCAATGGAACTATTTATAAGTAATTCAAAGTTAACACTTGACACTGTTGTGTTTTTCCATTTCAGCCTAAAGATGTTGTTCTACTAGGAACTGTTAAAGGGTTTTGTAATGATACTCCATGGTATTATGCCAGTTGTACAAAATGCAAGAGTAAAGTTAACAAAAATGTTGTATGCACCCTTAAATCAGATGGGTCTGGTGATTTTAATGAGGTTACCATTTTAGGAAGTAAAGGTGTAGATTGCAAAGGACAAACTATTACACCTGTTCCGCGGTAATTTTGTAAGGCCCCGTTCCCGGGCACCTCACAGTTGGTTGATCATGGCACATAAAACATACATTTACAGGTATTTAATTAACATTGCCGCGGAAACATTCAAAAGAGACATCTCATTTCATCATAAAAGCTTTTACAAAGTACTACATCGTTAATCGATTACAAAATAGTCATAAACAGTGGCCTTTAGTAGTAGGAGGATTCCTTAGGTAATCCCGTTTATCCGAATCCTCTACAAACACCATTTTGTTTTATAAATACATGCAACATATTATATTGCAAAAATATTAACAAAGGAATGCCATCCCAAAAGAGCTGAGTAGCCGCCTCGTGCCATCCTCAGCAACACTACCTGTCCACTGAAAACACATAAAAAGTCAGCGTTGCTGAGTGAGTTCTAGTTTTATAATGAAACATACTTTTCTCTCATTAAAACCGTTCTTACATACATACGATCACACAACTTACGTACACGTAGATAATGTTATTATTATCTTCATCATTCGTTCATTAGCTTTAATTCGTGTACCGATCATCGTTAACATTCTCGTTCATTCATAAACTCTTTCTTTCGTTCGTACGTTTCTTACCTTCATTCATACATTCATTACATTCGTTCGTACATTCGTTACATTCATTCATATGTTCAATACGTTTATTTGTACATTCATTACTTTCGTTCAGACGTTCATTACATTCAATCGTACGTTCGTTACTTCGGTGACATGTACAATACCCTGAACATTGTGCACTACTGCTGGTGCTGGACCTGTGATAATTAATCATGAACATTGTGCACTACTGCTGATCCAGTCACCTAGGGTAGGTACATACACCATTATCTTTCCTCATTCATTTTAGATCAATGCTATGTGCTATACGCCGAACATTGTGCACTACTGCCGGTGCTGGGCCTGTGGTAATTAATCACGAATATTGTGGACTAATGCTGATCCAGTCACCTAGGGTAAGCAGCAAGGATCCTATACATATGGTCAATCACAAAGACTGAACCCCAGTGTGCATCCTTCGGGGTACCTAACCCGCACACCGTTGAGCTAACACCTTCATTGGGTGTGCACCTCCATACATTTGCTTGCAAGCCTTTTCTTACATTCATTCATTCATTCATTCATTCATGCATGCATTCATCAATCATGTTCCTCTTTCATTATCTTTCACTTTACGTTTCTTATTACTTTCGTTTCATTCATTAATCATAACACGTAAAGTCACAGAAAGATAAACACGTATCGAAACAAGGAACATCGACATTTACAAGTCATCAGTCATTACCATCATACAGGGCTACATCATACTTATCATACATACATCATGCATATACATGCAATACTATCGTCATCGTGCCCAACGTAACTTCTAAGCCTCGATAGTTATCACACATGCACCTACGGGAGCTATCACATCATTACTTACCTCTGCTCTTTTCCCGAAGGTCAGTAATTGGACTACATCTCTCCTCGTACACGACAACCCTATTTGGGCGATTGAGCATGCTTCAGTCGCATAGCCTCTATGCGACTGGACATCAAGCGATTGGGCACCTATATGAGTGAACATCCAATCGTGCAAATGGACTCTCAATCATGCGAATAAATACTAGGCGATTGGATAGCATGCAAATGGACTCAATGCGGAGGAGCACCTATGCGTCTGGACTCTCAGTCGTGCGATTGGGCACTAGGCGACTGAGCTTTTATGCGACTGGGCTTTCAGTCGTGCGATTGAACCTCAGTCGTGCGATTGAGTCTCAGTCATCCCTCAGTTGACCGATTGGTCCTTCAGTCGCCTAGCCCTAACTGGGCAGCGACTGTAGTTCATCCCGAACTGCAGCCGTGACATTCGGCCTTCAAACCCTTCCAAACTCATTCTAAGCCCAAATCAACCCTCCTAAACCTTAGGGAAACATACTATGACAACATACAAGCACATTCAGGTCCAAAATCGCACTCTAAACACGTTATACACAATCACACCCAAATAGATCAAACACACACATTTCAAAAACGGGTTTATATGTGTTCCAGCCCCAAAATCAATTGAAAACAAGTAAATGAGGGGTCCTAGAACTCACCTTAGCAGCCTCCTCAGTTAGAGCTTCGTTTTGACTCGCCACATAACGAATTCCGAGCCCGAACCACTCCTTTTCTCTTCTTTCTCTCTTCTTTCTCTCTTCTCTTCTTTATGGCTGATTTTACAAGTGTGGGGAGAGGGTAAGGGCTTCCCCCTCCCTTAAATACTACAGTCCAGTCGCCCGAGCTCCAGGCGTATGGGCACTCCAGTCGCCTGAGCTCCATGCGATTGAACACTCCAGTCGTGCGACTTCCATGCGTATGGAGCTCCAGTCACATGACTTCCATGCGTGTGGGACTCCAATCGCATGACTCCCATGCGTATGGATGCCCCAGCCGCATGACACTCCAAACAGAAATTTCCAGGTATTACAAGTCCACCCCCCTTAAACGGGTTTCGTCCCCGAAACCTGTTGTTCCTTAAATCTTTACGGGCAATACTGTCTCATCTCTTTTCCAGTCTCTCACCTAGAATCCAATCGCTCTACATCGTTTATTAACTTACGAATTCTGGTCCATCTTTGACTATATCCGTCAGCAACCCATGCATACTGATCAATGTCCATTTGACCAGGACCTGCGGCCTCAAATATGCCATGCACTATAAGTAAAAAGAAACACCACAAGCCTTGTTTGATGTTCTTTATGTATGAATAATGACCCTCTGGCAAACCAAACAACTGATGAGAAAGGCATTCATTAATCGTGCTATGGGTTGTTCCAAATATAACTGCACCGAGATTGGTTTTTTCAGGTTCCTTGCAGGTACACTGTGATTGAAAGGCAAATCGGCTTTTTTGCTACAGCGTCAAAACTATGCGTACGTTGCCGTTCGATGAGCCATTCACAGGCTGAAACTGTTCCTCAGACAACGGGCGACACAGCTTTCTCAATTGCATCACGCAATCCTCTAGGGCATCAGGTAACCTAGTGAATCCATTAATAGTAATCTCCACATCGAAGGGTTCATCGATGTTCTTCCCCTAACATGCAACTGTCGTCCAGTCGGAGTCCGCTCTACCCTTCTCTTGGCCATGGCAAAAGCTGTAGCCTTCACCCTCTGTTCTCCTTCCTCGCACCAGAACTTCTCGCCTTGACCTCTTACAATCCTTGCTCAGATATCCAACCTCACCGTAATTGTAGAACTTAGCCATGCGGCAATCCCTACATGTACCTCTTGATCCTCCGCGAAAGAGGTGTCACCTGATCCGGCACCAGCCGTGCCATTTCGTTGAATTTGGTGGTGTACTGCTGATGCGTCATCGTCCTCGCTTCCAACTGTAGGAACTCCCTTTCAACCTTATCCATCTCATGGTGAGGATAGAACTCCTCAATCACCATCCTTTTCAACCCTGACCATCTCATCCTTACGATAGTCCGACTACCCTCAACTTGGACTATGTTGTCCCACCAGCATAAAGCTGAGTCCACGAAAGAGTGGGCGGCAAACTTCACTTTCTGATCCTCCCGGCACTTGCTGATATTCAGCACGACTTCCATTTCCCTCACCGACCGGTGAGCAGCAGCAGCAGTGCCATTACCATCAAAAGTTGGGAGCTTGCATCGTTGAAATGCCCCGTAGTTACAGCCTCGTGCCGCCTCTGGCGCAGGCTCCTCCTCCTCTTCTTCCTCTTTGTCATCGAAGAAAACCGTTCCAGTCTCGGGCTGTCTTCTTTCACCCGAAGGTCTACCCCTTTCCTGTCTCTCCCCAACTTTAATAGCCTTTATCACCTCGTTCACTACAGACGGTAGGATCGTCTGCATGGCCTGGTGCACTTCTTCCACAACCGCGTCGGAGATTACTCTCGGAATCATCGTGACCTAATTCCCATAAACAGTTACCGAACTCCCGTCAGGCGCTATCAACGAATCATATCCTCACGACACGCTATACTTGCCTCGAAGTCCACCAACCCATCCATTCCAAGAACTAATTCGAAATCACCTATGGTTATCACAAGTAGTCTAACCGGGTGTCCATGACCTTCTAACTCCACCTCGCAGTCTCCTATCATCTCAGAAGTCCGGATGGACTTACCTTGACGGTTTCTACATCGAAGGGCTTATCAATACTTCCACTCCTAATGGGCAACTTAGCACAGAAAAACAATAGAAACAAAACTCTTTCTAGCTCCAGAGTCAAACAACACAGAAGATAGAGTTCGATTACTAGGTACATACCTGTCACGATATCGGGACCCATCCTAGCCTGCTCCGGCATTATCGTGAAGGCCCTGCGCCCTTGGTTTCTTGCAATCCCTGCTTATCTGACCCCTTCCTCTACAGTTATAGCACCGTACCACCCCACACTCTCTGGCCACATGACCGTGCTTCCTGCATCTGAAACAGACATTGGTCCCCACTCTACATTCCCCGTTATGCTCTCTTCCACACTTACCACACTTCTTCACACCCGCACCCGATGAAGCTGCACGCCGGTCCTCCGTCCTTGCAACCTTTTTGTTGAGGGTGGCCCTGTCACGTCCAACCCGCTTTCCGTGCCAGTTCTTGTCGTCGCTATTCTTCGTGCTTCCTTCGATAGCAGTCGTCTCCTTCACTGCCCTAATTACCTCAATCACCATAGATGGCAGAATCGCCTGCAGGGCCTATTGGACCCCCTCAACAACAGCCTCTTTCATGGCGATCCTCAACTAGCACCATCATCGCCGCCTTCCAGGTGAGGGGCCTCAGGCTCTTCGAGTGCCATTTCGGCCGCTCTAGCCATGCTTCTCGTGACACGGGGTTCAGCACCACGTTCACCACAGCCCCTATCTGGTAAAAACTTAGGAGTTATGCCGCTACCCATCCTTTAACACACACTGAAATATTAAAACACCAACACGGTCATTCAAGGGAATAGCTCAGTTTATGTCAAGTATAGTAAGTCCCTAATTACAGTGGTCAGTTGTGATTAGCCACTTACTTTACTCTTCGTACCCCGAGCATTACCTGTCCTGACTACATTAGTATCTAAATCTAACAGTAACACATACACCACATAACATGCGCACATAATACCGGTTAACTTTAAGAAAATACCTGATGGCACGCAGCTACTCAGATTGGCATCCCATCCCTTTTCGTCTCATTCTCAGTTTAAGTTAAGGTTAATTTTGAAAATTTACCCATTTCACTTAAACTTTGGCTCTGATACCAACTTGTAAGGCCCCGTTCCCTGGCACCTCACAGTCGGTTGATCATGGCACATAAAACATACATTTACAGGTATTTAATTAACATTGCAGTGGAAACATTCAAAAGAGACATCTCATTTCATCATAAAAGCTTTTACAAAGTACTACATCGTTAATCGATTACAAAATAGTCATAAACAGTGGCCTTTAGTAGTAGGAGGATTCCTTAGGTAATCCTGTTTATGCGAATCCTCTATAAACACCATTTTGTTAATATATGCAACATATTACATTGCAAAAGTATTAACAAAGGAATGCCATCCCAAAAGAGCTGAGTAGCCGCCTCGTGCCATCCTCAGCAACACTACATGTCCACTGAAAACACATAAAAAGTTAGCGTTGCTGAGTGAGTTCTAGTTTTATAATGAAACATACTTTTCTCTCATTAAAACCGTTCTTACATACATACGATCACACAACATACGTACACGTAGATAATGTTATTATTATCTTCATCATTTGTTCATTAGCTTTCACTCGTTTACCGATCATCGTTAACATTCTCGTTCATTCATAAACTCTTTCTTTTGTTCGTACGTTTCTTACCTTCATTCATACATTCATTACATTCATTCGTACATTCGTTACATTCATTCATATGTTCAATACGTTCATTCGTACGTTCATTACTTTCGTTCAGATGTTTATTACATTCAATCGTGCATTCGTTACTTCGGTGACATGTACAATACCCCGAACATTATGCACTACTGCTGGTGCTGGACCTGTGATAATTAATCATGAACATTGTGCACTACTACTAATCCAGTCACCTAGGGTAGGTACATACACCATTTATCATTCCTCATTCATTCTACATCAATGCTATGTGCTATACCCCGAACATTGTGCACTACTGCGGGTGCTAGACGTGTGGTAATTAATGACGAACGTTGTGCACTAATGCTGATCCAGTCACCTAGGGTAAGCAGCAAGCATCCTATACATATGGTCAATCACAAAAACTGAACCCCAGTATGCATCCTTCGGGGTAGCTAACCCGCACACCGTTGAGCTAACACCTTCATTGGGTGTGCACCTCCATACATTTGCTTACAAGCCTTTTCTTGCATTCATTCATTCATTCATTCATTCATTCATTCATGCATGCATTCATTCATCATGTTCCTCTTTCATTATCTTTCACTTTACGTTTCTTATTACTTTTGTTTCACTCATTAATCATAACATGTAAAATCATGGAAAGATAAACACGTATCGAAACAAGGAACATTGACATTTACAAGTCATCAGTCATTACCATCATACAGGGCTACACCATACTTATCATACATACATCATGCATATACATGCAATACTATCGTCATCATGCCCAATGTAACTTCTAAGCCTCGACAGTTATCACACATGCACCTATGGGAGCTATCACATCATTACGTACCCCTACTCTTTTCCCGAAGGTCAGTATTTGGACTACATCTCTCCTCGTACACGACAGCCATATTTAGGCGATTAAGCATGCTTCAGTCGCATGGCCTCCATGCGACTGGACATCAAGCGATTGGGCACCTATACGAGTGAACATCCAATCGTGCGAATGGACTCTCAATCGTGCGAATGAATACTAGGCGATTGGACAGCATGCGAATGGACTCAATGCGGAGGAGCACCTATGCGACTGGACTCTCAGTCGTGCGATTGGGCACTAGGCAACTGAGCATCTATGCGACTGTGCTTTCAGTCATGCGATTGAACCTCAGTCGTGCGATTGAGTCTCAGTCGTCCCTCAGTCGGCCGATTGGTCCTTCAGTCACCTAGCCCTAACTGGGCAGCGACTGTAGTTCATCCCGAACTGCATCCGCGACATTCGGCCTTCAAACCCTTCCAAACTCATTCTAAGCCCAAATCAACCCTCCTAAACCTTAGGGAAACATACTATGACAACATACAAGCACACTCAGGTTCAAAATCACACTCTAAAAACGTTATACACAATCACACCCAAATGGGTCAAACCTACATATTTCAAAAACGGGTTTATATGTGTTCCAGCCCCAAAATCGATTGAAAACAAGTAAATGAGGGGTCCTAGAACTCACCTTAGCAGCCTCCTCAGTTAGAGCTTCGTTTTGACTCGCCACACAACGAATTCCGAGCCCGAACCACTCCTTTTCTCTTCTTTCTCTCTTCTCTTCTTTGTAGCTGATTTTGCAAGTGTGGGGAGAGGGTAAGGGCTGCCCTCTCCCTTAAATACTACAGTTCAGTCGCTCGAGCTCCAGGCGTATGGGCACTCCAGTCGCCTGAGCTCCATGCGATTGAACAATCCAGTCGTGCGACTTCCATGCGTATGGAGCTCCAGTCGCATGACTTCCATGCGTATGGGACTCCAATCGCATGACTCCCATGCGTATGGATGCCCCAGTCGCATGACGCTCCAAACAGAATTTTCCGGTGTTACAAATTTGCTATAAAAAACTATTTTTGTGTAAAAAATTAATTTTTATTTATAATGTTTTTTTCCATTTACACACAATCATGTATAATTATTTTGTTTTTTGTATGTTAGGTACAAAATAGCATTGTGAGTTCAAGATTGTACTTGTATTGTTTCTCTAACACTTTTGACCGTGAAGCTTTTAGACTACTTAAGATTTCAGCTAATCAATTGCTTGACAACAATGAAGAGGTATTAACTACGCAACTATACAGTTTATGCATTGTGTATACATATTTACAAAGTATTTTTACACTTTCTTTCAGTATTCCGCGGAAGATGTTATTCCCCTTCAGTTTAATTCATTACTTGACAGAACTTTTGCAATGAAAATCAAAGTTTCCGAGTACAACTTACAAACAAACAAAGAATACTACACAATTTCCAAATGAAGTGATAATCCTGCTATTATATCAGAGCTTGAGAAAAAATCTGAATACCTTCAGGTTACATATTTTTTTCCCTTCTTTAAAATTTATTATATTTAATTTTTTTAATGAACGGATATAATTTAACCATAAGAAATCACATATTTATATCATAGCATCAGGATTCAGAATCAATGAATACAATATTAGGGGATTTTGAGATTGCACCTGTTGTTACTACTTAGGTTTTTTTCTACACTTAATCTTTGCATAATTTAAACTATTTATATCAATCAATAATTGTCATCATATCTAATTAAGTTAATCGTTATTTAGGATTCTTTTTCTTGCATTGGAGATGAAGTAACACCGATATCAAAAAATGATAATTTGTAAGGCCCCGTTCCCGGGAAGCCTCACAGTTGGTTAACCATAGCATAAAATCAGTTTAATAACAAAACATTGCAGTGGAAATAATTAGACATTCATTTAAAACTTAGAAACCATATCGTACTCATACATTTATCCTTTAATTGTAAATAAAACATATTACTTGTTCTTAAATTACAATAAAGATTTCATAAACAGGAATGCCATCTATAGCTCCCCAAGTAGCTTCGTGGTGCCATCCTCAGCATCAGCACTTACCTGCCAACTATTATGCATAAAACTCAGCTTTGTTGAGTGAGTTCTAGTTTTAGGTAAATAAGCAAATATAACTTTATCGTTCATATAATGACCACGCATACATAATACATAACACTTTCATCATAATAAGCATGTTCATTATCTTTCATTCTTTCATATCTTTCACTTTATCATAAACAAGATTGCATAAAGCAAGAGCTTAATGTTGATTGACAACGAATGTCGATCTCTGTCGGTACACATCATCATGGTAGCTAACCCCCGACAGTTGATCCACACTGCAGGGCACATAGCCCGCTCATGAATACGGATCAATCATCATACATCAGACTCACATAAGGGAACTCTATCATAGTGCTTGCAAGACTTTTCATCATCAAACGGGCCCAGGAGTAACATTCATTAAGTTTCACTTTTCATTAATATCACCTTTCACTTTAATATATGTAATACTTAACATATTAAATACACAACATACCAAGTTCTAGTCATCATAAAACGTAACCGACCCTCCGCGGGACATCGGGGGTTCGGGGGCGGCAGCCCCTGACAGCGGGGTTCTAAGGGTAGCAGCCCCTAGTAGGGTCCAGGGGGCAACGTCAAAAATATTTTTTTAAAGACTTTATATAGCATATTTTGTTATAGAAAATTTGATTTCCTTATTAAAACCTCTTCAAATCTTTTCCTTGAAAACCTTAGGTTTACTATGCATAAAAGCCCCAAAAACATGGAAAAACTTGTAAATAAGGGGATCTAGAACTCACCTGGATATCATGAGTAACTTCTAAACTAAGCCTTCTAGGCTAGGATCACAATACACAGCCTGCAGATAAGTTGACATTTAAAGGGGTTATTTTCTGCCTAATTTCACTGTTAATTTCGCTATCAGATAAACAGATTCGCCGGCAGTTTCGCCGGCAGTTTCGCCGGCAGTTTCGCCGGCAGTTCCGCCGGCAGTTCCGCCGGCAGTTTCCGCCGGCAGTTTCGCCGGCAGTTTCGCCGGCAGTTTCGCCGGCAGTTTCGCCGGCAGTTTCGCTGCAGTTTCGCTGCCAGTTTTGCCTAACAATTTCGCCCAGCAGTTTCACCCAACAGTTTCGCCTACCAATTTCGCCCAATAGTTTTGCCCAGCAGTTTCGCATGACAGTTTCGCTGTCAGATGCGCCTAACTTTCATTGGAATTTCCTAGTTTCACAATGTCTATAGGTCAACCTGGGCACTAGTGAAGTTACCAGCGAAACTGTAGTTTCGCACCAGCGAAACTGTAGTCTCGCTAGAACTCTCTTAGTTTCGCTGGATGAGTGCACAGTTTCGCTGATCCGGGGCACAGTTTCGCTGGATGAATGAAAATGAAGAACCAACCCGTTTTTAACCCAAAATCTTAACTTTTTACGTCCAAATCCTTTGTTTACCATCCATGAAATCATATCCAACCTTTTTACATGTTTTCATACTTAAAAATTTGACCTTTATGTGTTTCTTTGAAACTTTTTAAAACCCAAAACCCTAGGATCCGGGTTTGATCTACAGAAGGGTTTAGAGGTCGATTCTTACCTGGATTTGTTGCTCCTTTCTTATGGTTTGATGGTCCAACACCCAGATCTTCAATCTTTTAACCTTTGAAGCTCCAAATCTTAAGTTTTCTTTACTTTCTCTCTCTACTTTCTCTCTCTCTATTAATTTTGGTGGCTAGGGTTCAAGTGTGGAAGATGGTGGCTAATTAGGTGGGTTTGAAGGCTGATTATGGGCCCTAAATCACTTAGGCTCTTGCCCATAAGCCTAACTAGCCCATAACCCATTTTCTTCCTTTATTAAATACCCACAAATTAAGACCATTATCCTCAATGACTCATTTTGACTTTTCAGGATGTTACGTAAATGCAATCACGTCTCACCAATACTTGATGAAGCAACTCCTTCTAATTTTCCAACTGAAGATCTTAAACTTAATCTTCAATCTGTTTATGATGTCGATGAGTTTTCATCTCAATCCTCTTCAAAACCAAGAATGACCAGCAACAAAGACGAGGATGCCGTCCATTGCACAACAAAACTCTTAACTCCAAAAATTGAAAAATAGCTGTTTTTATATCACTTTTCGTCGGTTTTCTTTTATTTCGACAATCTGTTTTTCTTTTCCATTGTTTCTGAATTAAGACAATTAGCGTTTTGTTTAATTATTATGATATCAAGTGTTATTGAATTTGGTTTATTATATGATTACAATATTATCATATAAATATTGCATTGTTTGTACGTTACATTTATCTTTAAAACGTTTATTTGCTATTATTTAATTAAATTCCATTATATACAATCATAAACCTTGGTATCTATACAAACAAAAAATACACTTAAAAATTAACAATGCAATAACAAATAATATTGTCATACTTGAAACGTTAAATGTGACATCCGTCACCAAAAGGTCCGTCATTTAACATAGATTTCGTTAACTTTTCCTAAGGACGTCCATTCCTCATTTTTATAAACTATTCGTGTGGATATCGTACTTGCTTGGTTATCCTATACACTTGTGTTATCATTGTTTGCATCGTTATCACCTAAAACGTTTACAAATATCGCCACCGTCAATCATTAAATATATTATGTTACATAATATTAACGTCATTAGTAACATTATTTTAAGATACAAATATCATTAAATACTTCCCTATCATTAATATAACTAGCCTATTTACGTCGTTTTCTACCGAAAATTTGGGAACTCAGGGGGGCTAAGTGCAGGGACTAAACATAACATTTTGTGAAACTAGGGCTGGATATAAATACCCCTTACCAGCCCTAGCCATCCTATTTACCTTCATCTTCTTCATCTTCTTCTTCTTCACTTTCTCCACCTTCATAGCACCAAAAACCGCCCCGTTTCTTGCGTTTTCACCGGCAAAACCTCGGCTACAGCTGGGACTACTCGTTTCTAGCAGGTAGACGACCTTGGTTGTCCTTTCTTGCTCGTTTTTACTGCTTCAAATCTAGGGTTTCGGGTGCTCGGGTTCAACCCGAGCACATGAGGTCGTGTAGGTGTGTGTGTTGCCGTTCTGTGTGTGCATCTTGTTTAGATATGTTAGATAAGCGTTTCTGGAAGTCCTTGTGGTGTGAAACTCGTGCACGGAGCAGCCGGATGCTGCTCTGCACTTCTGTAGTCGCAATTCTGCTATTCAGGCGTCTGAGCCTGTCGTGCGACTGAACCGTGCGACTGAGCCTGTCGTGCAACTGAACCGTGCGACTGAGTGTGTCGTGTGACTGAGTCCATGCGATTGGGTGTGTCGTGCGACTGAGTCCATGCAAGTGTGTGTGTCGTGCGATTGAGTCCATACGATTGTGTGTGTTGTGCGATTGAGTCCATGCGACTGTGTATTCATGCGATTGAGTCTATGCGGATGAATGTGTGCGATTATGTGTGTATCGCACGACTGAATGCCTAGTCGCACGAATGGAGGTTCATTCGTACGGATGAAGCTAATTCGTACGAATGAAAGTTGAGTCGTGCGAATGGAAGTTGAGTCGTGCGATTGGGTGCTGTGTGGTATGACTGAATGCTGAGTCGCACGAATGAGGGTTCAATCGTACGAATGAAGCTGATTCGTACGATTGAAGGTTGATTCATGCGGATGGATTGTTAAGTCGTGCGTTTGGTCCTGTCGCGCAATTGGAGTTGTTGTGTGTGATTTCCTCTTGTGTGCGATGTGTTTGTCGTGTGATGTTAAGGTGACATCGACACGGTTGCCATTGCTAATGACAATCTTCAAATTAACACTATCAAATTCACTGAAATTAAACCAAATCGCATCAACTTAACATTTTACAATTAACAACAATCGATTTGTAACACTAATGCTTACTAAGTATTTCTCTAACAATAATGACACTTTTACACAAATATCATCGACAATGGCAGCGTTCTAGTACTTAGATCTACATAAGATCTTTTGCGTGTGTTTGTGTGTGGGTGTTACCCGCGACCGAACCAATATGACCCGACCCGACTGAACATTACTATTAACATTAGACACATCATTAATGCTTAACATAACTGTCAATAGGTGTTTGACCGTTCATTGCATACAACGTTTGGGAAGCTTTTATCATACATACTTACCACTTAACAAGTGAGTTTCGTGGCCCCTTTTTATGCTTATACAATATTTCAACATTTACAAACATGGGGGAAAAGTATGCTCACCCGTTTTCTTTGCTGTACAACTTACATACAATTTATATACTTGGAATCAACGCGATACTGTTTTATGAGTACTTATCTGATACATACATTAGTTGTTGTGTGGTTCTTTCTTACAACCATTTAATTCCGGTGTTGGAAGCGACGGATAGGTAGGTTGACAGCCCCACCTTTGACAGATGGTTACTAGTGGGTACCATCACCTTGCCAGGAATGGGCCTTGGGTGAATATATTCCGACAAGTTGTTGTGTGTACGTCATTAGGTTTGGTTGTAAAACTCATGGTTATGTGATTTTGCTTGCTTATAACTGTATGCACGGTATTCCACTACAAACACTATACAGCATCAATTACATATTTACAATTTAAACCTGCGAAGCTCACCAACAATTTTGTTGACCGTTTTGAGCATATCTTTTCAGTTGACAATGATAATTGAAGATCTAGGAGTGCTGCCTTAGTGGAGACCCTAGGATGCATTTTTGAGACTGAACATACTTAACAAACAATCATTTTAAAACATTGTTGTAGTCTATAAAACAATTATCATTTTTTTGGATACTAGTTCCCGGGTTATGGGAATTACAATACAAGGATACAATATTTGGTTACGTGAATCATTTACAAGTTATGCTTATGACTATGCTGTCGTGAATACTGACTGAACACGGCACAAGTCTCCATTTGTGTCTGGTGTCGTCATGACACGCTTTATCATCAATTATATATACATTGCTGTAACGCCCCAAATTTTCAAATGGACCTAAGTGGTGAAATAACATCAATAATGGTATTATTGAATTTTATTCTCGAAGAGATTAGCTAATTTGTCAAGTTTTGGTTGGAAAACAAAATGTTGAAGACTTTAGGGACCAAGTGTGGCTAAAGATGAAAGTTATACAATAACCCTAACCCCCCCCCCCCTTAGCAATCGGCGCCCCCTTTCTTCTTCCCCAAATCAGCCGCTGCTCTCCTTTCTCCCCTCCCAACCGAGCGACCTCCCTTCCCCTTTCCCCCTTCCGGCGACTTTGTGGCTATGGTCGGGGTTCCGGGCCTGCTTCGGCCGAGCGATCAAAGAGGCAACCTCACACCCCCCCTCTCGGCAGCTGCATCCATACCCCAACCGAACCCCTCCCCTGGTTCTGTGCAGGGCGACGGTGGTGTTACAATGAAGATCGGTTGGAGCAGGAGGTTTGATGATGATGATGATTTAGTGATGATGGTGACCCCTTTCTTCCCCTTTCTCCGATTGGAAACTCACGACAGCCCCCCCCCCCGGATAAGCCCCGTCGGCTCACGATGGTGGTTATGGGTGGTGCCGCGGTGACAAAGTCGCGGTGATGGTGGTCGCGGTGGTGTAGGCTGTGGTTGGGGTGTTCATGGTGGCTGCGGTATGGTGATGGTAGCCGGTGGTGTTGACGATGGCTGTGGATGTAGGCGCCGGTAGTGGCTGGTTCTCGGTGCAAGGAGCGATGGTAGTGGTGATGTCGGCAGCGTTGGTGGTGGCTGTCTGGTCAAAGGAAACCGAACCAGTCGGCGATGGCTGCAGGTGTTTGGTGTTTGAGAATTGGTTGCAAAACAACAGTGGTGACGAGGTAATCTGTGATTGTGGTTGTGTTGTTGTTTGTTGAGATTCATCTTGACTGTGATTCTGTCTGTCGATTGGTTGTTGCTGTGATTGTGGTTGTGTTGTGGCTGCGGTTTGTTGTGGTTGTGTAAGTGTTAATACCTGGAGTTGGTAATGTTAGGTTGGTCATGCTGGTGATGATGATGATTTAGCGATGAAGGCGCTGTTTGAATGATGTTGTTATTGATGATGCTGTGATGATAATGGTATGATGATGTAGGTTCTATGATAATGATGATGGTTATACAATAACAACGGTTCCTTGATGAGTATAACGGTCCTTGGAAGTTGATAGTGGCGGTATTACAAATGGAATGGGGGACGGGTAGATATAACGTGTAGGAATATGACAATTATGATATGGCATGAAGGCAATCTTGGGATTTTGAGGTTTAGTTATTCATGGTGATGATGGCCTTAGAGTACAATGGTAAAAGTGGTTTCGTAATGGTGAGGCTCCTATGGTAAAGATGAGGGCGATTTGATAGTGAGGGTGGCGACTTCAAATGGATAACACTTATAGACATTCGGCAATTTGGTGAGTTCTAGATCCCCTTCTTTTATACATGCTTTACTGTTTTGGGGACGACATACATACCATACGATTTATAATTAAGATTATTTTTAAATAATTCGTTATATGATTTGATAACGCAATAACTGTGAATTACGTATAATTATTGCCTATAGATAGAATGAGTTAAAGAAAAACGCGACAATTAAATAGATACGGTTACGCGTTATGATGTTCCTTGTTTTTGATACGTGTTTATCTCTCCGTGACTTTACGTGAATGAATGAATGATCGAAACGAATGTAATAAATAACGTAAAATAAATGATAATGAAAGAGGAACATGATGAATAGATGCATGCATTAATGAATGAACGAATGAATAAAAGAAAGTCATGCATGGTCTAAGGGGCACGAGATGGATTTGACGATTAAGAAGTCTTGGAAATGGTGCTTGGTTCTAGTAACTAGGCCTATTACGAGCCTTAGGGTGGATTATGGACAGTGAGCCATAGTTGCCTTAAGAACAATGGGACAGTGTCTTTGTGACCTGTTACGGGATAGTTGTTACAGCAGGAGTGGTGACGATCACTCGCGGGGTTAACGTGACCCCGGAAGAGGTGTTGTCGGTCTATGGACAGAGAGCCATAGGGGCAACAAGGTTGTCGGTCTATGGACAAAGAGCCATAGGGGCAACCAGGTGTCGGTCTATGGACTGAGAGCCATAGGGGCACCAGGTGTCGGTCTATGGACTGAGAGCCATAGGGGCACCAGTATGATACAGTATGCTCTGTCGGCTCATGGGTTGGAACCATGAGGGCAGAGAAGTGATACAGTATGCCCTGTCGGCTCATGGGTTGGAACCATGAGGGCAGAGAAGTGACACAGTATGCTTTGTCGGCTCATGGGTTGGAACCATGAGGGCAGAGAAGAGAGGTGACCCTTAGAGATTTGCATGCTTGACGAATGAAAGTTAAAGAACGTATGAATGAATGTAAAGAATGTATGTACGAACGTGAATGGGAACGATGAATGGTACACGAATGAAAGCTAATGAACGAATGATGATGATAATAATAATATTACCTAGGTGTACGTATGTTGTATGATCGCATGTATGTAAGAACCGTTATAACAAATGAAAGTACGTTTTATCATAAAACTAGAACTCACTCAGCGAAGCTGACTTTTGTATGTATGTTAGATTGTTTGGCAGGTAAATCAAGTTTTAGGGCAGGACCTGATTAGGAGCTATTTGAAGGGTGAAGACTGGCATCCTGTAAAGAATCAACCGGCTTTTATGTTTTGTGTAGTAATAAATGAGTAAATCTGTTAAGACAATGATTTGTAAATAAAGAAATTCTAGCTCAAATCTCGGTTTGACTCTAAAGTTGGTGCTTTAGTTTTATTTATATAATTAACATTTCATATTTCCGCTGTTTTAACAAATAACACTTTATCAGTTTTGAACTAAAAAAATAAGGTTTTACGCAAAATGGCCAATTTGTGAGGTTCCCGGATTCGGGGCCTTACAAGTTGGTATCAGAGCCAAAGTTTAAGAGATTTGGGGAAAACTAATTTATAAACCTAAACTTAAACACAAAATGGGACCAAATAAAAGGATGCAGTCGAAGAAGCTCCATGCCAAGAGGTAACGAAATATCTTGTAAATGCTATTTAGATAGGTAGTGCCTTGTTACAGAAGTTAGAATCAAGGATGGGGTATGATAACATTAATTGTTGTGCTTACTTGAATTTATGTGATCTATACGTGCATAGAATAGCGATAGTAGGTTCGAGTGTAAGCGTGGTTCAGGATAGGAGAGTTTAGGACATGAGAAGTTATGTAAGTAGTTAATCACAACTGGCCACTGTTATTAAAAACTTACAAAACTTGTCATGATCTGAACTTGCCTTGACAGGCCATATTGACATTTAATCTTATAGGAAGTGGAAAGTTGACAGATGTGTACGAGGGGTGTGATTCCCCGATGAGACCATTAGAGACTTGACAGCGATACCAGCAAAAACATGTAATAAAGTTCTAGACTTCGTAACCAGGAATTTAAAAGTGTTGTACCCATGGACTAACTCACAAGTGATGAGAGTTAACGGTTTAAGTTATAAGATCTCCAGGGGAATAGGTTTCTTCAGATGAGTATTTCTTTGCATGGTGTTTCAGCAAGGAATTACTGATAGAGATGAAAACTTACAATACTCGTCATGATCTGGACCATTGCCTTGAACGATAACGTTAGTAGTCCGAATCTTGTAGGTAGCTTAAATGATTGATGAGATGTTTTAAGAAGGTAAAGTGATAATGTAGGAACTACCTTTAGTAAAGCTATTTGGATAGAAGTGTTTGTAAATGACTGTAAATAGTAATGGAAAGTTAGGGCCTTCTTTTGGATTGCATGTTACTACCCTAATTGGACATAATATGGTCTTGGATATGAATCGACTAGCTGCATACGGGATTGATACTGCACAACATGGAAATATGACCCGTTGGTTGGCACATGATGGAAGTCTGGTCATGACTTATGATAATCAGAATTGCATGATTTCAGGGATGATCCTAATAATGAGATAGAAAAGTCTATGAAACAAGGTTGAGGAGCACATCCTATGTAAATAAAAGATGCTAAGGGCGAAGTCTTAAAGTTGACAAACGTAGCTATAGAGCGTGTCTTCCTAATGTGACCCCGGAGGACCTTCTCGGAGTTAGAAGAAAGAGTTTGAGATCAACTTGTCTTCTGGGACTCAGCTTGTATTCATGTCACCGTACCAATGGTTTTGTCAGGAATGAAAGAGTTAATGATATAGCTTTAAGACATCTTTGATAAAGGGTCAGATTGATTAGTTCATCTAGATAATACTTCGGTGTTATCATAAAAGAAGATCGAAGAAGGTAGACGTGTGAGGACCGTAGATGGCTAAATAAGCTGATGATGAACGGTAAGCAACTATGACCTTGAGTTGACAAACCATTCCACCATTTGCGAGAGGCAAGTTGGTTCTCACGGATCGACAGTAGGTTGGATCATCAACAGCTACAGGTTGAAGAGCATGACACCCTAAAGATAACATTTCAGTCACGGTTTGGATGCTATGAGTTTCCTTGCAGTATTTGTGGACTAAATGAATAGGGTTACTGATAGATGTTCAATGGGTTAGTGATAGTGATTATAGAGGACATACTCATCAACTCCAAGAATAAGGGAGGCCATTCATGTCACATCCACGAGGTGTCAAGGACAAGATGGAAGATAATTTATGAGCAACATTCCTAGAGTGAATGTTCTAGTCATGCGAAGTATAATTCTCGAAATCATGATAGAATTGATAAAAATTGAAGCAGTAATGTAACAGTTCCCCAAGGATGATGTTAGAAATCTGTAGCTTACGGAAGTGATGGATTACTACATACAGTCTGTTCAGTACTTCTTGAAGATAATCTTGCCCTTGGTAAGGTTCACAAGAAATGACACCAATTCTGAGTGAGAAGTTAGTTAATAAATATGAACATGAACTAAATAAGGAAGGTTAACATGAGCCTTGGTGATAATGTTATCAGTAAGTGTCGAAAACCTAGAACCATGTGTTCCATACAAAGATCTGGCTGAATATATATATATATATATACATATATATATTCAATACAACATGGCAGAACAATGGTTATGTTGTTCACAAGGTTAAATACAAGATGATAATACAATTACTCATGAATTAGGGTTCGTAGTCATAATGTTTGCATTAATGAAATTGATCCATAAGAGGAGTGCGTTAGGACGTTTGAAGGTTGCAAAGGCTATGTGTTGGCGGCTAAAGAAGATCATACCTTATATGGTGTGTGTGGAACATGTTTAGGAGCAACATGAGAATCTATGGTGATTGAGAAAGTATTATCCAACGTTGTGTAAGGACCAACAGGTTTCGAGGATGAAACCTAAATAAGGGGGATAGACTTGTAACGCCCCAAATTTTCAAATGGACCTAAGTGGCGAAATAACATCAATAATGGTATTATTGAATTTTATTCTCGAAGAGATTAGCTAATTTGTCAAGTTTTGGTTGGAAAACAAAATATTGAAGACTTTAGGGACCAAGTGTGGCTAAAGATGAAAGTTATACAATAACCCTAACCCCCCCTTAGCAATCGGCGCCCCCTTTCTTCTTCCCCAAATCAGCCGCTGCTCTCCTTTCTCCCCTCCCAACCGAGCGACCTCCCTTCCCCTTTCCCCCTTCCGGTGACTTTGTGGCTACGGTCGGAGTTCCGGGCCTGCTTCGGCCGAGCGATCAAAGAGGTCGGCAGCTGCATCCCAACCCCAACCGAACCCCTCCCCTGGTTCTATGCAGGGCGACGGTGGTGTTACGATGAAGATCGGTTGGAGCAGGAGGTTCGATGATGATGATGATTTAGTGATGATGGTGACCCCCTTTCTTCCCCTTTCTCCGATTGGAAACTCACAACAGCCCCCCCCCCCCCGGATAAGCCCCGTCGGCTCACGATGGTGGTTATGGGTGGTGCCGCGGTGACAAAGTCGCGGTGATGGTGGTCGCGGTGGTGTAGGCTGTGGTTGGGGTGTTCATGGTGGCTGCGGTATGGTGATGGTAGCCGGTGGTGTTGACGATGGCTGTGGATGTAGGCGCCGGTAGTGGCTGGTTCTCGGTGCAAGGAGCGATGGTAGTGGTGATGTCGGCAGTGTTGGTGGTGGCTGTCGGGTCGAAGGAAACCGAACCAGTCGGTGATGGCTGCAGGTGTTTGGTGTTTGAGTAATGGTTGCAAAACAATAGTGGTGACGAGGTAATCTATGATTGTGGTTGTGTTGTTGTTTGTTGAGATTCATCTTGACTGTGATTCTGTCTGTCGATTGGTTGTTGTTGTGATTGTGGTTGTGTTGTGGCTGCGGTTTGTTGTGGTTGTGTAAGTGTTAATACCTGGAGTTGGTAATGTTAGGTTGGTCATGCTGGTGATGATGATGATTTAGCGATGAAGGCGCTGTTTGAATGATGTTGTTATTGATGATGCTGTGATGATAATGGTATGATGATGTAGGTTCTATGATAATGATAATGGTAATACAATAACAACAGTTCCTTGATGAGTATAACGGTCCTTGGAAGTTGATAGTGGCGGTATTACAAATGGAATGGGGGACGGGTAGATATAACGTGTAGGAATATGACAATTATGATATGGCAAGAAGGCAATCTTGGGATTTTGAGGTTTAGTTATTCATGGTGATGATGGCCTTAGAGTACAATTGTAAAAGTGGTTTCGTAATGGTGAGGCTCCTATGGTAAAGATGAGGGCGATTTGATAGTGAGGGTGGCGACTTCAAATGGATAACACTTATAGACATTCGGCAATTTGGTGAGTTCTAGATCCCCTTCTTTTATACATGCTTTACTGTTTTGGGGACAACATACATACCATACGATTTATAATTAAGATTATTTTTAAATAATTCGTTATATGGTTTGATAACGCAATAACTGTGAATTACGTATATTTATTGCCTATAGATAGAATGAGTTAAAGAAAAACGCGACAATTAAATAGATACGATTACGCGTTATGATGTTCCTTGTTTTCGATACGTGTTTATCTCTCCGTGACTTTACGTGAATGAATGAATGATCGAAACGAATGTAATAAATAACGTAAAATAAATGATAATGAAAGAGGAACATGATGAATAGATGCATGCATTAATGAATGAACGAATGAATAAAAGAAAGTCATGCATGGTCTAAGGGGCACGAGATGGATTTGACGGTTAAGAAGTCTTGGAAATGGTGCTTGGTTCTAGTAACTAGGCCTATTACGAGCCTTAGGGTGGATTATGGACAGTGAGCCATAGTTGCCTTAAGAACAACGGGACAGTGTCTTTGTGACCTGTTACGGGATAGTTGTTACAGCAGGAGTGGTGACGATCACTCGCGGGGTTAACGTGACCCCGGAAGAGGTGTTGTCGGTCTATGGACAGAGAGCCATAGGGGCAACAAGGTTGTCGGTCTATGGACAAAGAGCCATAGGGGCAACCAGGTGTCGGTCTATGGACTGAGAGCCATAGGGGCACCAGGTGTCGGTCTATGGACTGAGAGCCATAGGGGCACCAGTATGATACAGTATGCTCTGTCGGCTCATGGGTTGGAACCATGAGGGCAGAGAAGTGATACAGTATGCTCTGTCGGCTCATGGGTTGGAACCATGGGGGCAGAGAAGTGACACAGTATGCTTTGTCGGCTCATGGGTTGGAACCATGAGGGCAGAGAAGAGAGGTAACCCTTAGAGATTTGCATGCTTGACGAATGAAAGTTAAAGAACGTATGAATGAATGTAAAGAATGTATGTACGAACGTGAATGGGAACGATGAATGGTACACGAACGAAAGCTAATGAACGAATGATGATGATAATAATAATATTACCTAGGTGTACGTATGTTGTATGATCGCATGAATGTAAGAACCGCTATAACAAATGAAAGTATGTTTTATCATAAAACTAGAACTCACTCAGCGAAGCTGACTTTTGTATGTATGTTAGATTGTTTGGCAGGTAAATCAAGTTTTAGGGCAGGACCTGATTAGGAGCTACTTGGAGGGTGAAGACTGGCATCCTGTAAAGAATCAACCGGCTTTTATGTTTTGTGTAGTAATAAATGAGTAAATCTGTTAAGACAATGATTTGTAAATAAAGAAATTCTAGCTCAAATCCGGGTTTGACTCTAAAGTTGGTGCTTTAGTTTTATTTATATAATTAACATTTCATATTTCCGCTGCTTTAACAAATAACACTTTATCAGTTTTGAACTAAAAAAATAAGGTTTTACGCAAAATGGCCAATTTGTGAGGTTCCGGATTCGGGGCCTTACAATTGCATCTCTATTGTTAACAATGTGTTATGACGATCCCGTCTCGCACGCATCCCTGTGTTTCCGCTCTCAGCGGGGGTGTGACATTAAATAACAACGAAATACATTGTATATTGTTCCTATATTTATATCAAATCTTTTAAACAAATTTAAAATTATCATATTAACTATACACATCTATTTCTATATAAATTAATACGCATATTATATACAAAGACATCTATATGTAAGATATGCAAGTTCTTATTCGTATTTCAATATAATTAACAATTGTCTTTAATAGTTTGCTCTCTTATATGTTATAGGAAATGGACGATAACTCCACTGTTGATTTGTTTTCACAACTTACTGAAAAAGACAAATGGTATAATCTATTATTTGTAAGTGTTGATTTTATTTGGCATGACATACAACAGAATAGATTGATTGTTGTTTTTCTTGATTATAAGGTAAATAATTTTTCCTTTTATATTCAACATTTAACATTTATACTTAATATTAAAATATATAAAATTTCTAATTTTCTAATTATTGTATGTTGTATTTATAGCATAACAAAATTGCAGCCGTTGTTCCTGAACAACTCATAAACTTGTACAACAACCGTTTGTTACTTGGTGGTGTTTTTTCTCTAAATCTTTTTCAAATAGATGATTTTAATTATAATGAATATCCTAAATATCAAGGATACATTATTATTTGTAGCAAAAAAAATTATCATAAACAAACACACAAAATTAGCCCCATTTTTAATCACACCACCCAAAGACTTTATATTATATCCCTGGACATCAACCATACAATCTCTGTCTCATGACCGAAGAAACCAAAAGCTATTTGTAGGTAAATAGTATCACAGTTTGATTATTAATTATATTATTTTAACAAATGAATAATTTTAACTAGATAGCATTATATGTTTATTTGTGCAGATGTTCTTGGTCTAATAATATTTGGAGAAAGAAAATTTGGTCGTAGTCATTTTAAATTATTCCTACAAGCTTACACATTAGTATCTCTCTACTTTAATTTATTAATAATCGTTTTTTCCAATTCCCAATCACATATATATACCTATATATATACATGTACATATAAATATATATACCTATATAATAATATTAATACATCCTCAATTTATTTTGGTTTTTTTTCTTAATTTTAGTGGTCATATAATACAAATGTGTTTATACGAAGATGCTGATACAAATTACTTACATGTTCGTAAAGCCATTTCAACAAAAAAATTTTGCATATGCGTCTAATGTCAGATTGGTCCAGTTGACATCAGGTCATTATTGACTATACGTTACCTTTCATTATGTCGGAACATATTATATGTATTTCTATTAATGTTCAAGTAATATGTTTTATCTCACAGCTAATATTTTGAAGTCCATTGAATTTACAAGATTTGTAATTGAACCTACCATTCCAAAAGCTCGGCATATTGGTGCTCCTTATCGATCCTGCAACCATTGTTCTTGTGCAAGTTAATATTTAAATTGTTGGTTATACAACAAGTCACACTTTTTAATATTGTTTTGGATATTATTCAATATTACTTGTCTAATTTTTTTGTTGGTCAATGTTACTCACATATTAAATAATGTAATGTCCCATTTATCATTTTTAAAAGGTAAACATCCTTATTATACATTGTATTGTTACCAACTTTCCCAACATATGAAAATCTCTTTAATTTTATAAATTAATTACTCATAATTTATTAAACTACATGATATTTTTTCTATACCTTCCAAGTTTTAAACAAACATCTTCCTACTCTTCCCCATTACTCTCACCAATTTAAGTTATTCAACTTATATCATCCATCAAATTCTTTCAACATTCAACAATTTCAAGATATATATTTCAAAAATTCCACTACGACATATTGCAGCTTATATTATATAAATAAATAATTGCACGTTGTCGCATATGTTTTCATTTAATTAATATTACTGCTAACAATCTCAAATATATTATGTATGTCATCTAATCATCATAAATTACAAGCCTCAAATAAAGTTTTAACAAAACTATATGTTAACTTATTTAAAATATATCAAATTCATATGATAATTGACAAATTAAATACAAGGTTTCTAACATAAGAAAATCACAATAACTTTACAAACTATTTAAACATCATTTCTTAAAATAAAATAACAATTATTGTATACCTTACAAGTTGTTAAAAACATCTTCAAACTCATGCTCTTTATTCTCACCAATTTAAGTTCTTCAACTTATATCATCCATCAATTTTTTTCAAAATTCAATAATTTGATGATATATTTTTCAAAACTTCCACTGCTAACTATTGCTTTTTACATTTTTTATAAAGCAGGTACGTTCTCGCTTGCGTTTTCATTTAATTAATATTAGTGCTTACGATCTCAAACTATTATTTATGTCATTTGATTTTTTTTCGATACAATGACACCATTCAAAAAAAATATTCTCAAAAGTATTTGTTAACTTCTATTTAAAATTCAAAAAATAAATTGTAATATTTGATGAATTTTAATAACAACTTTCCTAACTTGTGAAAATCCCATTAATTACAAATTAACTACACATAATTTCTTAAAATACATGATAATTATTTATACCGTAGAAGATGTACAAAAACATCTTCCTACTCATGCTCATTACTCTCACCAATTGAAGTTCTTCAACTTATATCATCCATCTAGTGCTTTCATGTAACACCCCGAAATTTCCCGAAACAAGCCATTTAATAATAATGGGATTTTAAGGGTTAATTTAAGAAATAAAGGGGAGTGGGCTATGGATAAAATTAGTCTTAATGGGCTAGACTTGATGGGTTTAAGGGCCCTAATCAGCCCTTAAACATGCATGATCAGATCCATCTCCTCACTTCAACCCTAGCCACCAAAATTTCATAGAGAGAGAAAGTAGAGAGAGAAAGTGGGAAGAACTCAAGATTTGAGCTTGGAAGATTGAAGGATTGAAGAGGTGGGTGTTTGAAGCATCAAAACCCAAGGAAATAGTAACAAAACAAGGTAAGAATCGACCTCTAAGACCTTCTGTAGATCAAACCCGGATTCTAGGGTTTTGGGGTTTTGAAAAGTTTAAAGAAACACATAAAGGTCGAATTTTTACGTATGAAAACGTGTAAAAAGCTTAGATTTGGTTTCATGGAAGGTAAACTAAGGATTTGGACGTAAAAAGTTAAGATTTTGGGTTAAAAATGGGCTGGATCTGAGTTTCCGTTCATCCAGCGAAACTGGGCCCCGATCCAGCGAATTTAAGCATTCAACCAGTGAAACTGCACATTAGTTCAGCGAGACTAGGAGAAATTCCAGCGAAACTACAGTTTCGCCGGTAATCTCGCTAATACCCAGACTGACCTATAGACTTTGCGAGACTAGGGAATTCCAACGAAAGTTGGGGGCTCAAGGCAGCGAATCTGCCTAGGGAAACTAGCAGAAGTGCTGCCCAGCGAAACTGGCAGCGAAACTGCAGTTTCGCTGTAGCGAAACTATGGGCGAAACTATGAAGAAAATGACGTTTTTGCATATTAACATTCGTGCAGCTAGAGTGTTCAGGTTATAGCTTAAGTGGCTTAGAATTTAAGCTATTGGACAAGCTCAGGTGAGTTCCAGATCCCCTATTTTATACATGCTTTAAATATTTTAGGGCGGTATGCGTACTAAGATATATACTTTTTGTAATCAGTTCTTTTAGAGTAAAGTTTTACTTACTATCTTATATGGGAAACGGGATTTTCTAACGAATTGATAACATGTTTTCCTTATCGAGATATAACCTTGTAGTGATGGATTGCCTTCGAGATGTGTTGTGTTATATTATATATATATATAACTTAAATAAGAAAGTGAAACGTAAAGAAAGGTTATATGACCCATAACGTGTACCTGGATAAAGTAAAGTCTTGCAAGTAAAGTCCTGCAGGCAAGGGATAGAGTAAAGACTTGCAAGCAATAGCTAAAGGAGGGTTGCATTTGTTGTGCCCTCACCCGGATAAAGTAATGCTCGAACATGCAGGTCTGTAAGCCCTGAATTGGCATGACAATAATGGCCCGATCGAGTACGACTGTAAGCCCTTAATTGGCGTGTCGGTAAAGTCCTAGGCGAGCCTAGGCACCGATTGTGACAGAGAATTGACGGATAAAGAAGAGTAATAAATAACGGAAATGAAAAGTACGTTTTAAAAGTCCTTTTAAGCTTTTCTAGGGTTTAGGGAAAACGTAGTTAAATCAAATTATAAACATTGTTTTTAAACATCAAAACTATTTAAAAGTCCTTTTAAGCTTTTCTTCATCGGGGATGCCAATCTTTGAGTGCCAAGAAGCTTCCATTCCATGCTCACATCCCATAAGCTCTAATTTTCACCTGTCAACTGATATGCATACAAAAGTCAGCTTCGCTGAGTGAATTCTAGGTTTATTTTGTAAATAAACTTTTGTAAAGGTATTAGCTTTAGCAGTTGAAAATAGTCATCATCTATCAAACATCAATACACACGGGCTATCACTTTATCGATACTTTATCATTACTTGTTATTTATTACTCTTCTTTATCCGTCAATTCTCTGTCACTATCGGTGCCTAGGCTCGCCTAGGACTTTACCGACACGCCAATTAAGGACTTACTGTCGTACCCGATCAGGCCATTATTGTCATGCCAATTCAGGGCTTACAGACCTGCCTATTCGAGCATTACTTTATCCACTTTATCCGGGTGAGGGCACAACGAATGCAACCCTCCTTTATCCAAATGCTTGCAAGGCTTTACTTTATCCAGGTACATGTTATGGGCCTCATAACCTTTCTTTACGTTTCACTTTCTTGTTTAAGTTATGCATCATATAACACAACGCATTTCAAGGCAATTCATCATTACAAGGGTATATCTCAATAAGGAAAACACGTTATCAATTCATTAGAAAACCCCATTTCCCATATAAGATAGTACGTAAAACTTTACTTTAAAAGAACTGATCATAAAAGTGTGTATCTTAGAATGCATACCGCCCCAAAACATTTAGAACATATAAAAAATAGGAGATCTAGAACTCACCTGAACTTATCCAAATAGCTTAAATTCTAAGTCACTTAAGCTATAGTCCGAATACTCAAGCTTGTTTTGTTGCTCTTTCCTTAAGTGTTGATGCTCCAATCAACCAGATCTTCACTCTTCCACCTTTGAATCTCCAAAACTTGAGTTTTCTTCCACTTTCTCTCTCTACTTTCTCTCTCTACGAATTTGGTGGCTAGGGTTGGAATGATGGAATAGATCTGATCATGCATGGTTTAAGGGTTGATTAAGGGCCCTTAAACCCATCAAACCTAGCCCATTAAGGCTAATTTGGTCCATAGCCCACAAATTTACCCATTTATTTCTTAAATTAACCCTTAAAAGACCATTATTATTAAATGGCTTGTTTCGAGAAATTTCGAGGCGTTACGACAATGTTTTTATCTTGTATGGAACTAAATCGTTCGGACCACGAGGCACGTAAGTTAACATATGTCGAATTCCCTACTAAATTTTGATGGAAAGCTGACCAAAAATGTTGGGCTCCAAGAAAACAAGGCTTTTCAATTGGTAGAATTCACTCAGTATCTCCTTCTCTTGGTGAGGCCTATTACTTACGCATTCTTCTTAACAAAGTGAAAGGACCCAAGTCGTTTAATGATATTAAAACAGTTAACGGAGAAATATTTTCAACATTTCAAGATGCATGTTATGCACTTGGTCTTTTAGATGATGATGCAGAATATATTGATGCAATTAAAGAGGTGAGTCATTCTGGATCTGGTTTTTATGTCCGTACTTTGTTTTCAACAATGTTGTTATCAAATTCTTTAGCAAGGCCGGATTATGTATGGAATAGTACGTGGGAATACTTATCAAATGGAATTCTTTATAAGCAACAAAAGATCTTGAGGTTACCGGGTATTATTTAACATCTATTAACCTTTTTATCTATTAAAAACATATACAATTGTTTATATATTTACTTTTAAAAAATGAATTTGTTACATAATACCTTTTATAGTTTTGTTAACTTATTTTACTTGTTAATAATTTTTGACATTGTCTATTACTGTATTACAGGTTTGTCGCTATCTGAGAATCAGATCAAAAACCTTACGTTGTTTGAGATCGAAAAGTATTTGTTACGAAACAATTCAACACTAAGGTCATTTACAAGTATGCCTTACCCGGATAATGATTGTTTGTCTTCTTCGAATAATCGCTTAATTAGCGAGAAGTTATTGTATGATGTTGCAAAGGAGATGAGTGAATTTGAAAAGCTCCTTAATTCTTTAATCGATGAACAACGACTGGTTTATAATGAAATCATGACTGCTGTTGAAATAAATAAAGGAGGGGTTTTTTTGTTTACGGATATGGCGGAACCGGTAAAACATTTTTATGGAGAACATTGGGGACAGCAATAAGGTCTAAAGGTAAGATTGTATTAAACGTAGCATCTAGCAGAATAACATCTTTGTTGCTTACATGAGGTAGTACTGCACACTCAAGATTCCACATTCCATTGAATGTAAACGAGGATTCAGTTTGCCATATAAAACCAAATAGTTAAGTTGCTCATCTACTAAAGCAAACTAAATTAATTATTTGGGATGAAGCGCCCATGACTCACAAGCATGCTTTTGAAGCGTTAGAGAGGACGATGAATGATGTATTAACTAAAGATACCAATGGACCTTCAGATATGTTGTTTGGTGGTAAAGTTTTTGTTTTTGGTGGTGATTTTAGACAAATTTTACCTATTGTTCCAAACGGTACTCGATAGGAGATGTAAATACATCATTAAGCTCATCATACATTTGGGATAAATGCAAGTTACTTACTTTAACAAAAAAACATGAGACTAAAAGCAGGCACATAAGATGATGACAATGAACGAATCAAAGAATTTGCTAGATGGCTAATTGATATCGGAGAGGGTAACGTTGGTGGTTATAACGATGGTGAGGCTACTATTACTATACCAAATGACCTCCTCATACATGATGATGCCGATCCTTTATCAAGTCTGATTCATGTTGTCTACCCATCAATGTTATTGAAATACAAAGACAAAGATTATTTTCGTGACAGCAATTCTAGCACCTAAAAACGAAGTCGTTCATGAAATTAATGATCGTTTGCTTTCACTTTTTCCCGGTGATGAGGTAGAGTATCTTAGTTCGGATAGCATATGTCAAACAGAACATTTTAATATTCTGTTACAACAAGTTTTATATTCACCGGATTTTTTAAATGGACTTAAGATATCCGGGTTACCAAATCACAGGTTAGTATTGAAAGTTGGTGTTCCAGTCATGCTTCTACGTAATATTGACCAACAAAATGGTCTTTGCAATGGTACTCGGCTGCAAATTGTTTCTTTAGGAAAACGGGTTATTGAAGCAGAGATAATATCAGGAAGTAATATTGGTTGCAGAACATTTATTCCAAGAATAAATCTCGTGCCATCTGATAAAAAAATTCCTTTCAAGTTTCAAAGAAGACAATTTCCACTTACTGTTTGCTTTGCAATGACGATTAACAAGAGTCAAGGATATTCGTTATCAAGAGTAGGTTTGTATCTTAAAGAACCTGTTTTCACTCATGGTCAGTTATACGTTGCTTTGTCAAGGGTGAAGACGAAAGACGGGATTAAATTATTAATCTTAGATCAAAATGGTAATATTACCAACGAAACACAAAACATTGTATACAAAGAGGTGTTTAGAAATCTATGAGAAACTTTAGTTTGTACGCTTGCTCTTTTAAATTAATGTTTTCATATCGCAACTTATTGGTCTTACTTTTTATTACGCCTAATAAGTACTCAATTTTAAATAAGATTGTAACTGTTTAAACCACCCGTGTAGTACACGGGCTCTAACCTATTATATATATATATATATATATATATATATATATATATATATATATATATATACATACATATATATACATATATATATATACATATATATACGTATATATGTATATATACATATATATACATATATATACGTATATATGACAACCCGAAAATTTTTCGTGATTTAATATAAATTTTATGTGAATTTACAATTTATTTTTATATTTTTATTATTATTTAATAATAGTATTAATGATAATAAAAATAATGACAATGATAATAATAATAATATTATTATTAAAAATAATAATGTTAATAATGAAAATAATAATAATAATGAAAATATTATTATTTACAAAATTAATTTAATTGATTAAATAAGTCCAGGGACTGATTTTGTAATATTTGAAACATGTTTTAAATCTTAAAACATAAAATAATAAAGTTGTAAAACCCCAGGGACCATTCTGTAATTATTTCAAAACCACCGCCCCTCCCGTCGACCCACTATTCCGGCACCGTCTCCGGCGATTCTCCGGCCAAACCAAAACACCAAAATACACGGTTTTAATCAAATTAAAACACCCCGACACACCCACGTGTAAGATTCGAACCACTACCCTACGTTAATTCCACAAAAATTGAGTGCGATCGATCCCAAACCAACCCACGTGATTGTCGGTAACTTTACAGGTGCAAATCGCACCAAAAACTTAATAATAATCAAATTAACCCAACCTGATCAAAGCTATAAATGTAACAAATCAGTCTACACTTCGAATTACATCTGAAACAACCACATTCATCGAATTTGAATCTTTCCTTCTGCGCGACCTACAACTCAATCGAATTCAACCTTATGAGTTTCAATTCACGAAATTGATAAAGGGTCTCGATCATTTAAGCCATTAGAAGCTTCCTGTGAAAGGAATTTGATTATCATTATCGTTTGGATAGCGATCGATCTTCATCCCTGTCGCGGCTTGTTCATCCAGTATACATCATCAATTCGACTTGTTCTGGTAAAATTCAACACACCATTTTCTTAGATTTATCATGGGGAACAAAAGCCCCATGAATACATACATTAACATAATCGATTGGATGCTCAATTTGATCGATTTGTGTTCTAGGGTTTATGTGATTTGGGGGAAACCGGGATTTAGTTGTTAAAAGAAATATAGACCGGGTTCTATTGCGAATTAGAGCCCTTGGCTCACTGGTTTGTGTGCGTGATTGTGAACAGGAGGTCAAGGGTTCGAACCCTGCCCTCCACAATTATTTTTTTGAAACCTTTTTGAGCCATTTTAAAAATACAGAAAATTATTAAAAATTATAAAAAATAATTTTTATAAACTTTGTTAATTTTATAAGTTATTTAATTATATTCTGGAAAATTATTTCATTAAAAACCTTATTATTTATTTATTTATTTACTTATTTATTTATTCATAAAATTGTTACAAAGGTTATAAATTGTTATTTTAATAAAAATGGATTCAAAATAATGATTTAAATCCTCAAATTATTAATAGACATTATATTATTAGTTATGGATTAATTATGATAAAATAAACACAAATTAGATTTTATAAATTTAAATATTTATAAAATCTTACAAAATTAAATATAAATTTACATACTTAAATAATGTTTATAATTTATTTAGAATATAATGATATGTTAAAAATCATTATTAAACTAATTAAATATTATGAAATGTAAATCTTTAGTTAATAAATAATTAACAAAATAACTAAATGATTTAATTATATGTTTATAACAAATCCCAGAAAACCAAACCCTAGATCAATTGAACACCAGGTTCAAGATCTAAACTATTTTGGTTTTGGATTTGTATCTGTTTGCTTATATGAATTATAATTCCTTAGCAGGAATTTACTAGCTTGTCAACAACACACAAGGACTGAGGTGAGTTCATAACTATTCCCCTTTTTAATCATTTAAATATTTTGGGGCTGGAATACATGTTGTTATTGAAATCTCAAATTATTTTGTGAGTTCATACTTAACTTTCCCTTTTTTAATCATCTAAATATTTTGGGGATGGATACATGTTGTAATTAAAATTACAAATTATTTTTGTGTATTATGTTGAATAATAATTGATCACATTTATGATTACATATGGTTACTATGAAAATCCTTCTCTGTATACTGGACTATAAATAAGCAGGGATCTTTTGGATAGTACTATCGGGGAGTGACTTACCCCCACAAAGGTATGGACATGTGATCCATATCAGATGCACAAAGATCTTGATGTCATTCAGGATGATTGTTTCTGTAGTGAGAAGGTAGATGTGCACTTTATATAGTTTGTATTATAGTTCCAGTTACAACCCATATGAGGATAAATGTAAAGGAGGATTTGCTCCCTCTGATTTGAATTATTATATTAACATAATATACACATGAAAATGATATTAAACTATGATACATGGGCAACTCCTATGTGAAGGATTTGTTGGGCTTGTACATAGAAATAATAAACTATGATACATGGGCAAATCCTATGTGAAGGATTTGTTGGGCTTGTACATAGTGGGTATGTGGGATAGCGGGTTCACCTTATTAAAAAGGGTTCCGACAGGCTTTCATATACCGGTGAGTAAATTAAACTCACACTTTTTCAGTAAATCCTACTTGATGAATGATGTTTTATCAATGTGTTTTACTTACCCATGAACTCACCAACCCTGTGTTAACACTTGATTTTACATGTATTCTTAGGTATCTATTAGGAGCTTGTGGATATGCACGTAGGATCATATAAGAGCTCAAGATACATATTGGTTATTGATAAGACATGATTAGACATATTGTTAAGAAACAATATATATATTTATTTCCGCTGCGTATAAAATCTAATGCTCTGAATAATAATGGATTGGTTATCTAAAACTTATCATATAGATAACTGCATCTCATGTGTAACTACTGTGTTCGATCCTGTTTGCTCACCCCTCCGTGATAGATTCCAGACCCGGAATTTGAGGGTGTGACAGATTGGTATCAGAGCCAATGGTTATAGTGAGTTAGGAATTGCATCTAGCCTATAGCCACACACAATAGTTACACAAAGTAAATTGCCTTAGTTAGAGATTGACTAAGATTAAGAAGTTATATGCCTTATGTGATTCCCCTTATATCTTGATTCCTATCAATACACACACGAATCTTAAATCATATTCTAAGGCATTGTGTGCCTAATTCAATTGATTTCAAACTCCAAAACTCGATTGTTATTCATGGTTTTCAAATTCGTCAAAGTCTGTGTCTTACAACTTGAAACATGTAATGCTGGAAGAGCTTGATGCTTGTATCTCGAGGTGTTCTGTCTAGGCAAGGTATTCGTATAAATCCAAATCAACCGATGGACCTGTTTACCTTACCTGGGAACTCTCGGGATGAGTATCTGCTTATAGGTACGCATGTCTTCAACAAAGTTGTGATTGACCCAATACTTTGATTAGTCAACGTACTCGCTTTGATTTACGAATCAAACGATTACACCTGGAACATCTCATTTCTATTATGCCAAATTCTCGATTGTCGTTTTCATGATTTCCATGAAAATTCTTAATGATCTTTCAGAATGGCTTCTCGTCAAATCCGTTCACGGTCTAGAAACTCTGGTCGTAAGATTGCTGCTATTGTAGCACGTGAAATTACTGTGGTCAATATACAAGTCTTTAAGGCATATGAATCAAATTACCTTGACGTGTTCCGTTTGGTAATCTAAGCCACGCTTGTCCTGACATGATTACACCTGAAGTCCTGAAAGTAGGAAGGATAGGCAGCTATCATTAGACATATTGTACTTATATGCTTGTAGTTTACCTGCTGTTACTTAAGTCCTGGCCTACTTAGAGCCTTCATGGTATTTCCAATCATGATATTAATTTTATCTTTTAAGAGACATTCCTCCACTTAGCATTTCAGTAACTGAGGGGCTGATTGAATGCTTAGAACGAAAGTGGACTACAGGAAATATAGAAGGGTGATGATACCTACATACATTAAGTTATTCTTTGGGATGATGATAAATTAGGATGTCGTGTAACCGGTTTAAGCATATTCTTAGTATACCGGTGATGTTTATAAATAGGGTTACTACTACCTAAGGAATGAAATGCAAAAAGTTAGAATTGTAATTCTAAAATCATGCAATGGTAGGGCTAAGTCATGCTCTTTATACTAACAAATTCCATGAATTGATAAAACTGATATCATACCTTATGACACTAGACCAAATAGAATTAAGGACACTTGGGAAAAATCTAGTGAGTAGTAGAATAAGCCTCTCTGATGGTATAGATGATTTGCTTTAATGCCAATGTTGTGAACCTAGCTATGTTGGTTGATACGATTAAGCTAACATGTGTTAAACGGGGACATTAAGAAGGTTGGAGTTCCGACCATTACCATAAGTGTGCCCTAGGTTGATTAGGACCCCAAGACAAGTTAGAAATAATCAGAGTTAGGAAATGACTATTACTAGAAAGTAAGAATAGTTAAATTATGGAAATAAAGGTCATATAAATCAAGGTGATACAACACGCGGTTATACATTTACGAATGAAGCAAGACACATTCGACAAGACCAAATGTTGTTACATGCACGTACCTTATCATCGGTAGCTACACATCTATTTGATACCGAGGCTGATAATAGCTTTGATTTCTTCTGGAATTATTCTTTAACTTAGCATTAACCCTAGTTGCTTAGAAATTATCTCTAGACACGGAGTGCCAGTGTCTATCATCTCTAATTGTGACACACGATTTACATCTATCTTTTGGGATAAACTTTAGAAAGCTCTAGGTATTTGCCTAGATATGAGCACAGCCTATCCTATCACCCTAAGACTGATGGTCAAAGTGAAAGAGCCATACAGACTCTTGAGGATATGCTTAGGGTTTGTGTTATTGATTTTGGAAAGAACTTGGAAGGTCATCTACCTTTGGCAAAATTCTCATATAATAATAGCTATCATTCGAGCATCAAGGCGACACCAATCGAGGCCTTATGTGGACGTAAATGTAGATCATCGCTTTGCTGGACAGAAGTTGGAGATAGTCAACTTGCTGGCCCAGAATTGATCTTGGAAATTCATGAGAAAATTGTCCAGATAAGAGAACGCATGGCTGCTGCCAGGGATCGCCAGAAAAGCTACGCTGATAAACACCGCAAGCCACTTGAATTTTAGGAAGGAGATAAAGTTTCGCTAAAGGTATCTCCCTGGAAGGGAGTTATACGCTTTGGGAAACGAGGGAAAATGAACCCTCGCTACGTGGGACCTTTTGAAATTGTCAGAAGGATCAGCCCAGTAGCCTATGAATTAAATCTACCTGCTGAAATTGGTGGTGTGCACGATGTTTTCGCGTATCAAATCTAAGGAAGTGTTTATGCAATGAATCGCTGGTTGTGTCTTTAAAGGAACTGCAAGTATGTGAGAAACTCAGACTTGTTGAGGCACCAGTTGAAATCATGGATAAAGAAGTTAAACAACTTGAGCATAGCAAGATTCCAGTTGTCAGAGTTCGGTGGAACTCCCGGCGTGGTCCTGAGTTCATTTGGGAATGAGAGGACGAAATGATGTGCAAGTATTCTAACTTGTTCAAAAACGTTGCGAGTACATCTTAATTTTCGGGACGAAAATTCCTCTAACAGGGGGATGATGTAACAACCCGAAAATTTTTCGTGATTTAATATAAATTTTATGTGAATTTACAATTTATTTTTATATTTTTATTATTATTTAATAATAGTATTAATGATAATAAAAATAATGACAATGATAATAATAATATTATTATTAAAAATAATAATGTTAATAAGGAAAATAATAATAATAATGAAAATATTATTATTTACAAAATTAATTTAATTGATTAAATAAGTCCAAGGACTGATTTTGTAATATTTGAAACATGTTTTAAACCTTAAAACATAAAATAATAAAGTTGTAAAACCCCAGGGACCATTCTGTAATTATTTCAAAACCACCGCCCCTCCCGTCGACCCACTATTCCGGCACCGTCTCCGGCGATTCTCCGGCCAAACCAAAACACCAAAATACACGGTTTTAATCAAATTAAAACACCCCGACACACCCACGTGTAAGATTCGAACCACTACCCTACGTTAATTCCACAAAAATTGAGTGCGATCGATCCCAAACCAACCCACGTGATTGTCGGTAACTTTACAGGTGCAAATCACACCAAAAACTTAATAATAATCAAATTAACCCAACCTGATCAAAGCTATAAATGTAACAAATCAGTCTACACTTCGAATTACATCTGAAACAACCACATTCATCGAATTTGAATCTTTCCTTCTGCGCGACCTGCAACTCAATCGAATTCAACCTTATGAGTTTCAATTCACAAAATTGATAAAGGGTTTCGATCATTTAAGCCATTAGAAGCTTCCTGTGAAAGGAATTTGATTATCATTATCGTTTGGATAGCGATCGATCTTCATCCCTGTCGCGGCTTGTTCATCCAATATACATCATCAATTCGACTTGTTCTGGTAAAATTCAACACACCATTTTGTTAGATTTATCATGGGGAACAAAAGCCCCATGAATACATACATTAACATAATCGATTGGATGCTCAATTTGATCGATTTGTGTTCTAGGGTTTATGTGATTTGGGGGAAACCGGGATTTAGTTGTTAAAAGAAATATAGACCGGGTTCTATTGCGAATTAGAGCCCTTGGCTCACTGGTTTGTGTGCGTGATTGTGAACAGGAGGTCAAGGGTTCGAACCCTGCCCTCCACAATTATTTTTTTTGAAACCTTTTTGAGCCATTTTAAAAATACAGAAAATTATTAAAAATTATAAAAAATAATTTTTATAAACTTTGTTAATTTTATAAGTTATTTAATTATATTCTAGAAAATTATTTCATTAAAAACCTTATTATTTATTTATTTATTTACTTATTTATTTATTCATAAAATTGTTACAAAGGTTATAAATTGTTATTTTTATAAAAATAGATACAAAATAATGATTTAAATCCTCAAATTATTAATAGACATTATATTATTAGTTATGGATTAATTATGATAAAATAAACACAAATTAGATTTTATAAATTTAAATATTTATAAAATCTTACAAAATTAAATATAAATTTACATAGTTAAATAATGTTTATAATTTATTTAGAATATAATGATATTGTTAGACCCTGAAAGGATCATACATGCCAATTCAAGAGGTGGATAGTTGTTCTGCTGGAAATCTCCCCAAGTCCAAGAAGAAATGCGGATCAAGAAGTTACTAAGTGTCGGCTATCCGCATTTGTTAATGCGGATGCACAAGAACAAATGCTGACAAGTATTTGTTCTTCCGCATTAACTAATGCGGACAACCGACAAATGCGGACAAGACTTTTGTTCATCCGCATTAACCAATGCGGATGTTCAGTAACAAATGCGCTTAGTGTTTGTTCATCCGCATTTGTCAATGCTGATGACCAAACACCAATGCAGAAGAAAGAAGACTAATGCTGATGAAGACTTACTCATCCGCATTAACAAATGCGGATGACTAAGAACAAATGCGTATGAAGACAAACTATTCTGTACAGTTAGGGTAGTTTAGTCATTTTGTACAAGCTGTAAGTCAGCCTATAAATAGATTAGAAACCTCGTATGTGAGGTGATTGACTTTTGAGACTTTTGAGACCTCTTATTCTGTGTTTCATCTGAGGTTGTCTTGCATTGTTACTGTAGCTTGCTAAACCCTAGCATTTACTTTGTAACAGTTCAGATAATCAATACAAGTGCATTTATGAGTATTTCAAGTGTTAAATGTTCATTGATTGTTTGATTCCGCCTCTCAATCATTGACTCAAACAACATATTCGATCCTTGTTGATTCACATCAACAGAGAATATCATTCTCAAACCCAGTCAGTTGGTATCAGAGCTTTGGCTCTCGGTTATTACCCAGATCCACTCAGATCTGTGTTTAACCCGATTGATCTGTTGCTTGAGTTGCTGCTTAGAGATTTTGAACATCTCTTCTCAGTATTCTAACCAAAAATACTCTCAGATCTACTCAACTGCTACTGTTCATCCAAAGTTGTTCTTCGAACGAAAACAGTTTCAGGTTGCACTTTCATCAAAACAAGAACATCTAAAGTCAAGACTCAGAATAGTCTCACTGAAATACACACATTCTCAGCAGATCCTTTGTTACAGTACTAAGTTTGGACTATTTGGACGAATCAAACTTAAAATCAGTTAAAACCAGATCTAAGCAAGTTAAAACAAAAAGTTAACCATGGACTCACATAACTATTCTGAACTTGGGCATGCTTCAAAACCACCCATGCTCAAGCATAAATCTGAATATAAACAATGGAAAATTAGATTCATGAATTATGTTACAGGTGTTGATCCTGATTATTGGATCTCTATTTGCAAAGGCCCACACATCCCTGTTACATTATCTGCAGATCAAGCTGCTTTATACAAGACTGCAAGAATCCCTATTGAAGACCTTACTCTTGATGACGATGATTACAAGAAGATCAAGATTGACCTCAAAGCTTACTCCATACTCACTCAAGCACTCAAAATGGATGTGCTCAAGAGATTGGAAAAGTATGGCCCTGCAAAAGCAGTATGGGATGCCCTGAAAATCATGTGTGAAGGAAGCAGTGAAGTGGCTGAAATCAACAAAGACAAGCTTGTGAATCAGTATGAGACATTCCATCACTCAAAAGGGGAGTCTATCTCTAAACAGTTGCATAGATTTGTGCAATTGGTGAATGATCTAGAGATTATGGGAGTCACCTACAAGTCAAAGGAGTTAAACAAGAAGATGTTACATAGCCTTCCAGAAACATGGAAACAAAATGTAACCATGCTAAAGAACACTCTTGATCTAGAGAGCACAACTCTAGATATTATGATTGCCAAGATTGAAGCTTTGGAACTAGATGAGAGAAGCAGAAACCTTGGAGGACCCAAAGTTGTGGAGGCTTACAAGTTTCCAACTGATTCTCACTCTGTTGAGAATGCCTTCATCGGTGAAGAAGATGACTTTCTCTCATCAAGGGATCAATCTAAACCCACTGGATTCATAGCAGCTCAACCTCCAAGCAGGCCATCAACCTCATCCCCACCTGCTTCAACAACCCCTGATGATCCAAAATCTGAAGAACAAAAGGCAACCTACAATGCTTTTGTTGCAAGCTTTGAAGCCTATTTGGGAGGAAGACTCACATCTGCACATCTGATACAAGAAGACTTAGAAGAAATGGATCCAGATGATGTAGAGGAAATGGATTTGCAATGGCAAATGGCAATGATAGCTATGAGAGCTAAGAAATTTTTCAGAAAAGGTAAAAAGCTTCACCTGAATGAAAACACCAAGCTTGGATACGATAAATCAAAAGTGAAGTGTTTTAACTGTGGTATGACTGGCCATTTCTCAAGAGAATGTACTGCTCCTAGAAGAAACAACAATGCTCAAAGGGTTCCACAAAACCAGTCATCATCACAGCCATCTTCATTTGTTCAACAGCCATCTGCAAGCTTTCACTCCAACAGTTATAACCAACAATATCATCATCAGCAACAATCACAACAGACTCAACCTCAACTGACCAATCAAGCTTATGGAAGCAATCAGCCATCAGCTAATGCTCTTGTTATTAGGCAGGATGGAGTATGTGACTGGAGCATGTATGCAGAGGAAGTGAAGCCTCAATTTCAAAATCATGCACTCATGGCTCACATCAATGATGGACCTTCTCCCATGCCCACTGAGGTAAAAACTAACCTTTGTAGTGATAAATGCATTCATGAAGTACAAGGTTATAGAGAGCACAATCATAAACTAGCTGATAAAATAAAAGAAGAAAAGGTTAAATCTGAGATGCTTAAGAGAGAAATTAAAGGCTTTGAAATTAAAATTAAGTCTCTCATCTCAGACATTGAGAAATTGCATGGTGAAAAGTACTCTCTTGCAGCTGAGAATGAGCAACTGACTGAAAAGTTAGCTCAATCTAAAACTGAACTCAATCTTACTGAGTTGAAACTAGAAAAGTTTCAACAGTCATCAGTTAAGCTGCAAGAAATGCTTGACTCACAAAAGGATCCTAAAGACATGTCAGGTATTGGATACAACTCGTGTCCACCACCATACAATGATAACTATACTGTCATGCCTGAATCTGTTTCACTCCAACAAGAAAATGGGCCTAACACTATTGAACCTAAAACAATGGTAAATCAAGTCACCAATCCTCAAAACAGACCCAGTGCTTACATTGAAACAAATGAGGATAAAATCAAGTTAGGACATCCCATTAAAATTAAGGAGTGCTCAGACAAGACAGTAAGTGTGAATAGAACAACTAGCCATACCAAGGCTGTTGTTCCTTTTGTGAAATTCATCCCTGCAGTTTCAAGGGAAAAGAATATAACAACTAATAAGGTGAATCTAACTGCTGAAAGCAGATCTGACAGTGAGACAGACTCTCCAAAAAATTCAAGCAAGTCAGAAAACGATTCCCCTTCCATTAAAAGAAAAGTTGTTCAAGTCACAAAAACTAGAATTCACTCAGACCCACAAACTTCAAAATCAAAGCAAGGAGTTGGCTTTGATATTTTTAACAAAGAGCATGTTAATCAACTTGAAAAAGAATGTAGACAACAATTGAGAAAACGAGGTCAGCCTAAGAAAAGAAGAGTCAGTAGTGTTGTGAAACAATCTACCAACAAGGTTGATCAGGCATTCTCATCAAAACCTCGGAATGAATCAAATTCAAAATCTGTCAAAGCTACTAAATCCTCAACACCGGGATCAGTGGCTAGAAACAAGCACATGCGTTGTGATGTGTGTGATAGGTCTAATCACAGAACAGACAAATGCTTTTATAATCAATACTGTTCCATCTGTGACATGAACAATCACACCACCAAGAACTGTTATTTCAACAAATACTGTTCTGTCTGCAATATGACAAATCATAACACGTCTGACTGTTTCTTCAATCAAAAGGGAAAGAGAATACCCCAAAACAAGCCTATCTCACCAATCATGTTTGATAAACATAAAATCAATGGTCATTCTCATCACAGAGTTTCCAAATCTGATGATGACATGAAAAATCTGAAAATGTCAAACAGAAGTCAAAGATATAGAAATCAAGTGGTCAGACAAACTAATGATTTTCTCAATCCAAGAAACAAGTTTGATAATAAAAAACGAATCCAGTTTTTGAAAAGAAACAGGGATCAAAGGTTTGAATACTCATCTGATTCCTCAGTTGATATAACAAACCAATCAAGTTTCAGAAATACATCAAGCATGATCCCACCACCAAAGCCCCAGTTTAGAGGAAAATACCAACAGGTTACTATCATGGATAGAAACGGTAAGCCCAAGACCATCATGGCTTGGGTTTCACATTCTAACTAGTTCTTTCTGTGCTTGTAGGGTCATTCACACAGGTCCAACAGTATATGGTATGTGGACAGTGGATGTTCCCGACACATGACTGGAGACCGTTCCCTCCTTCATGATTTTAAGCACATTCAAGGAACGACAGTGGCATTTGGAGGAGATTCACAAGGAGGTAGAATTACAGGTGAAGGATCTGTGACATATGGAATGCTGAGCTTTGACAGAGTGAATTACTGCGAACAACTAAACTTCAATCTTCTCAGCGTGTCTCAGATCTGTGACAAGAAATATTCCACTCACTTCACAGACACTCATTGCTACATTCTGAGACCAGGATTTCTTATTCCTGAAGAATGGGTTGTCTTGAAAAGACCCAGAAAGAATAACACTTATGTCATAGACCTCAACTCAACTTCACCAAAAGAAGAAACATGTCTTTTGTCAAAAGCATCTTTTGATGAATCACAACTTTGGCACAGACGACTGGGACATACAAATTTCAAAAACATGAACAGACTGGTTAAAGGAAATCATGTTTTTGGTTTACCTCAAAAAGAATTTCATTTCATTGACCACTGTTCTGCATGTCTCAAAGGAAAACAACACAAGTCGTCTCACAAACTAAAGTTGGTGAACACCAACAATACTCCATTGAAACTACTTCATATGGATCTCTTTGGTCCAACTCATGTTATGAGTATGGGAAAGAAACAATATTGTTTGGTGATCATAGATGACTTTTCTAGATTCACATGGGTCTTCTTCTTACTTCATAAAAATGAAACGTTCCAATTAATAAAAGATTTAATCACAAAAATTGAAAATCAACTTGATCTTAAAGTCAAAACAATCAGGAGTGATAATGGGACAGAATTTAAAAATGAAGATATGAGTTCATTTTGTGCAATCAAAGGCATAGCTCATCAATTTAGTGCAGCTAGAACTCCTCAACAAAATGGGGTAGCTGAAAGAAGGAACAGAACACTAATTGAAGCAGCACGCACCATGCTAGCAGATGCTAAACTGCCAATCACCTTCTGGGCGGAAGCAGTTAACACATCTTGCTTTGTACAAAATAGAACCTTAATTGTCAAAGAAAGTAACAAGACTCCATATGAACTCATTTTTCAAAGAAAACCATTTATTGGATTTTTCAAGTCATTTGGTTGTCCAGTCTCAATATTAAACACCCGGGATCATTTGGGAAAGTTCTCATCTAAGTTTGATGAAGGATTCTTTGTAGGATACTCATCTGTATCAAAGGCTTACAGAGTGTTTAATCCCAGATTAAACATTATTGATGAATCAACGAATGTTCAATTCAAAGAACATTCATTTCCCAAGGCAGCTAATGGTCCTGATTGGTTATTTGATATTGACTCATTCACTAAGTCTTTTGACCAATTTCACATGTCTGATGCAGGAAATCCACAACCAGCTGTACATTCATCATTATCAGAAAGAAGGAGTGATTTTCCAATGATTCCTCCAACTTCTTCTGAGCAACTAAATGAAGAAGTTCCTTTACAAGCTGATCCTATCAGACTCTCTGTTCAACATCAAAGTGCTTCAATTGAGGATGGTCCAAGTACAACACCCTCTCCATCAGAGATGCCATCTATTGAAACAACTAATCAAGAAGAAGTTACCACTCAAACTCGTGTCATCCCTCTTGTTGATACTGAAAGAACTTCAACTGATGGAAGTAATCAACCCACTGATGATACTGAAGCAAGAACTGCAACACAATTTGATTTCTTCCACAACTCCCCAACAGTACAAGAAGAAGTTGCCTCGCACCAAGATGAACTGAATGTCTCCAATCTTGATGTAACCATTGCTGGTGACTCAATTCCAACCACAAGAATACACAAGAATCATCCAGTTGACGACATCATTGGTGAACTAAATGAAAGGGTGACTAGGAGCAAATCAAGCATTGCCAACATTTGCTTGTTCTCATGCTTTTTATGTCAAACAGTACCCAAAAATATCAAAGAGGCTCTTCAAGACAACAGTTGGATTGAAGCAATGCAGGAAGAATTGCTGCAATTCAAGAAACAAGAAGTATGGCAACTGGTAGATCTTCCCGAAGGAGAATATCCTATCGGTACCAGATGGTTGTACAGAAACAAAACTGATGACAGGGGAATTGTCATTAGAAATAAAGCTAGACTAGTAGCTCAGGGGTACACACAAGAAGAAGGAATCGATTATGATGAAGTTTTTGCCCCTGTAGCCAGACTAGAAGCCATTAGAATCTTTCTGGCATATTCTGCATCCATGAAATTCACTGTTTATCAAATGGATGTGAAGTGTGCTTTCTTGTATGGAAAGATTTCTGAAGAGGTCTATGTGAGTCAACCTCCTGGCTTTGAAGATCCAGAATATCCACACAGGGTATACAAGCTAGACAAAGCCCTGTACGGTCTTCACCAAGCTCCAAGGAAATGGTATGAGACTCTTTCATCATTCCTTCTTAACAATGGATATGAGAGAGGAAAAATTGATCAGACTCTCTTCAGAAAAAGAAAAGGAAAGGATATGCTGCTGGTTCAGATATATGTGGATGATATCATCTTTGGCTCAACAAACCAGACTCTGTGCAAAGACTTTGAAGATCTCATGCATTCAAAATTCCAAATGAGTGCTATGGGAGAACTCAATTTCTTTCTTGGAGTACAAGTCCAACAGACAGCTGACGGAATCTTCATCAATCAATCAAAATATGTGGAAACAATGCTGAAGAAATTCAAGTTTGCTGACTGTCAGTCCATCAGAACTCCTGTGGATACCAAAGTGAAGATTGGACCAGATCCTGAAGGCAAATCAGTGGATCAGACTCACTATCGTTCTATGATAGGTTCACTAATGTATCTAACAGCCAGTAGGCCTGACATTATGTTTGGTGTTTGTGTGTGTGCCAGATATCAAGCAGATCCCAAGGAATCTCATATAAATGCAGTCAAGAGGATATTCAGATATCTCAAGGGCAAGCCTGCTCTTGGATTATGGTATCCTAAGGAAGGAGATTTCAATCTCTATGCATATACTGACAGTGATTATGGGGGATGCAACTTCAACAGAAAATCCACTTCTGGCGGGTGTCAATTTCTTGGTCCCAGACTGGTATCCTGGCAGTGCAAAAAGCAAACCAATGTATCTGTCTCAACAACAGAAGCTGAGTATATAGCAGCATCTGCATGCTGTTCTCAAGTTCTCTGGATTCAAAACCAGATGCTTGACTATGGTTTTAACTTTCTGCACACTCCAATTCATATTGACAACACAGCAGCCATGTTCATAACAAATAATCCAGTACAACACTCAAAAACTAAACACATTGAAATTAGATATCACTTTTTGAGAGACTGTGCTGAAAAAGGTTTAATCAAATTGATGCAAGTTCACACTGATCATCAATTAGCTGATTTATTTACTAAGGCATTTGATCCAACCAGATTTGAATACCTAGTCCAATCTATTGGCATGATTAATCTTGAGTAAAATGAAAATCAACAAAAACATTCAACATTTCAAAAAATCAGATCAGGAAGTATACTATTTAACCTATGGGAAATGATATAATTACAGTCACTATATCATTCACTATGCTCATTTAGAAAACTCAAATGACTGACTTGACTTATTTGATATGTTGGTAGGCTCAACTTGAGAAAGAAACTACATGCAGTGATAAATTAAAGCCTGTCTTCAACTGTGATGCTGTCATCTCATAGTATGTGTAAGGCATGACTTATCTAAATGCGTGTGTGTAGCAACCAAAACACCCCAAGTAATGATGACTTATGATTCTCCTTTACTCACATCAGTTCCTCCTTTGTTTTGCTGAGCAAAGACCTGGAGTGACAAGCACATAGTGTTGATGTTATGATCCTAAAAGATTCCCAAAGTGGAACACATCCAATGTGGATGAATTCAAAAACATTCCAAAGAGAATGAAAGAAAAGAATCCTTAAAGATCACCTTCCAAAGTGAAGTTAAAAGAATCCCAATGTGGATCAAATTCATAAAAGGATCAAATAAAAGAATCCCAATGAGGATCAAGTAAATGAGATGTCATAACTTAAGTAACTTGGTCATGTAAGCTGTTGAAAGTTCTACCATGCATTACATGCAGACAGTTGACCTTGCTATGTTATTGAGTGTGAGGTGCATGTTGAATACCTAATCAACTCAAAACATGATAAAATCACTGGCATCTAACTATTAATCAAGCATGAGTTTAAGAGGACAAACATACCTGCAATCAATAGGTTCATGATTATGTTTGGTTTATAAAAAAATTGCTTGCATCTGTGAAAGGTATGATTGTTATGATCCCAAAGAAAGGTATAACTCAACTTCTTGTACTGATTGCAACACAAAAATCAAAAAAAAAAAAAACAAAAAAAAAAAAAAACAAAAACAAAATTGTGTTCCCTTCAAAATTTTTCAAATCCTTAAAAGTTTCTATCTATTAAATGGTTACAAACTTTAGGGGGAGAAATTTTAAAAATTTTGATCTTTCTGTACAAAATGTGCACAATGTCTGTGTTGGTGTAGAAGTTATATCATAATATCTCAACTGATGCAACAGATACATTCTCATGAACAAGTAAAGGAACAGTCAACAATGGGAAACTTGGTTCACAAATGATGAACAAGTAAATCCAAGCAAAAATTGACATCAGTCAAACTTCATAAGAACCAAGCAACAACAAATATCCACAATGTCAAAGACATCACTTCATAAAGCATCAGAGAAAATTCATCCAAAACCATTCAGAGCAAAAACATTAAGTTCAAAACTTAATGCGGGTAAGTGCATTGGTAATGCGGGTGAAGGTAACCCATGCATTCAAACAATGCAGGTAAAGGTTTTGTGAACTGAAACACAAGGTTCAAGTGCAAACTAATGCGGACAAATCTTTTGTTCATCCACATTTGTTTTTCCTCAGCCGCATTTCTTTTGAATGGCTGAGAAAAACACTTAAACTTGATTGAACTCGTGTCACAATTAAAAATTGATGTGCTTACACTCTCATTTAGATCAAATTGAAGAAATGCGGATTGTATTTCACATTGCCGCATTTGCCAAAAATAAAAATAAAAAAAAAAAATTGAAAAAAAAAAAAAATTGGAATTTGTTCTTCCGCATTTGCAACAGTGCGCAAATGCGGATAGACATCTAGAATTTGCAAGTACACAAATGCGGGCAGATTTTTCTCTTCCGCATTTGCAACAGTGCACAAATGCGGGTAGACTTTTCTCTTCCGCATTTGCAACAGTGAACAAATGCGGGTAGACTTTTCTCTTCCGCATTTGCAACAGTGCACAAATACAAAGACATTATCTCAACCGCATTTGACACAGTTTTGATTTAAAACTTAGCAAATTCTCAGAATCTTATTAAATGGTCTATATAAATCAAAATCAAAGGATCATTTAATACTTAAAGTGAGACGAGTGCCACCCAAACACTGTTCATCTTCTTCAAATACCGTTCATCTTCACCATCGACATTCTGATTCTTAATCAAAAGCTCTAAGTTTGCTTCTTCAAAATCAACTCCTCTTTGATTCACGACTCAAGTAGTATCAAAGAAAGGTGAAAATTTGAATTGCGTGTAACCCTAACTGTCGAACTGTTACATCAAATCGAACTTAGTAACCTAGGTTATGAATCAGTTGTAAAAATAATCAAAATGCTCTTAAACCCTTGATAATTTCGACAAATGCTCACTGATTATTCAAGAAAACCTCAAGAAATTCAGTGTTTTTCTTAAACAATTACGTCTGTGCGTAGAGTGCAAGGGTCGAAATCCAAATGGTGAAGTAAAGAGATAATATCAAAGAACAAAATGTGTTGTAAAATCAAGAAATGATGAACTCATTGAGATTAATTATGCACACACTTCTGATGATTCGAAATTACTCAGAATCTTTGCATATGAAACAACAATTTTGACCAATAAAAGTCAAACAGTGATGAACAAGTTCTTAGGTGTTATGCATTATTCTAATTCATATGCCTTGACTGCAGGACATAATGGCTAATCTCACATGGAGCAAACTCCATAATGTCAGCGGATTTCTAGACCCTGATGTAGCAGAAGCAGATGACTTAAGAGATATGATTAGATTTCTTCTAACCACTAGAGTTGCATATGCCATGACTGTCAGACCCATCATTTATGAGACTCTCATTAGGTCTTTTTGGGGAACAGCCCAAGTTCTTGAAGTTAATGGTGTGAGGACTATATCTGGAAGAATAACTGATGATCACACTCTAGAGGTTACTGAGCAAACAGTGAGACAGTGTCTGCAGTTTGGAGATGATGCAAACACTCCTCTAGAGCTTGAAGATGATGAGATCATGAGTTTCTTTGCAAACATTGGTTATAAGGGAGGATATGAAGGAAAGCAGATAGTAAAGGGATTGGTAGATCTGCAATGGAGGTTCTTAATTCACATGTTTCAACACTGCTTATCCAAGAGGAAAACTGGATGGAGTGACATCCCAGTGACTACATCATCTGCCATATGTGCCTTATGCACCAACCAGCTATTCAACATGTCAGCATACATATTCAATGGACTGGTATCCAACATCCAAGAAGGCAGAAGACACATGTTTTTGATGTACCCAAGATTCATTCAATGCTTCATCAATGAAGCATTTCCAGATATTGTGCCTACAGGACCAGTGATGGACATTCCTCACTATAATGCAAAGTCCTACAGGTATATCAAGAAGAGAGATCCTAGGAACTTCTACAGTGGAGCTTTCTTTCCTCTGCTGCCTTGGATGCAACAGCAGATAGATCAAGAAGAAGAACATGTTCAAGAGGCTCCTGCTAATGAGCCTATTCATGAAGAAGTGCAAGCTGCTCAATTTCAACAACATGTTGATGAGCATGCTGCTACCACTGAAGAGAGACCAGGATCAGTGTCACCACAAGGTGATGTAGGTGGTGATCTTCACACTAATCCTTATGTTCATGAAGCCGATATAGCCTCATCATCTATTCATCCTACAATACCATCACCTCCCAGATCACAAATTCCTTCTCCTCAAACACAACACATAATATCTCCCCACATGTCTCCAGTTCACTCACCAATCACTCAACCCATCCATTCTCCCACTCACTATACACCTATCCCATCTCCACCTACGGCTGCTCCTTCAGAAAGTTATGCTGAATCAGGAGTAAACAAGCCTGATGAGAAGGATGAAATGATTTCTGCTCTACTTCAGAAAATTGCCAAGTTGGAGAAAATGCATAGTAGGAGATCAAATGTCCTACAAGATAGATTGTTGGAGCTGGATGAGAAGGAAAAGGAACTAAAAGAAGTGAAAGATTCGTATGAACAGGAAAGAAAAGTTAAAGACGAAGAGATCAAAGTTTTGAAAGTAGCTCTTCATAGTTCAAGAGAAGAAATTAGTGGTCATGTGGACACCTTGAACATCCAAACTATTGCCATGATGGATCAAGAAGAGATAATAGAAGAACAGTCCAGTATCATCCTTGACCTTGAAAAACAAGTAGAAGCTCTCAATAAAAGAGTCTCGGAGTTGGAAATGCTTGTGAGGTTAAAGCAAGAAGCTGAAAAAGATAAGGAAGATGAAGGAGATAAAGGTCATGACAAGAAGAAAAGAGATGATGACAAGAATGACAGTGATAAAGAGTCATCCAAAGACAGTGATGATGACTCACCTCCACACAAAAGGATGGAAATCTCCAAGGGTGAAAAGAAAGGAGAATCAATTGGATCCAAACATGAATCATCAAGCATGGAAATGATTAGTTATTCAAGTCAACCAGAAGAAGTTCACACTGAAGAGACTAATTTCAGTGAAATGATTACTGCTCTTGACATGTTCTCTGCTGAAGAATTTGTCATAGATGATGACTTCTGGGATTTCTTGATGAACCAAAGAACAGAGGCTGAGCCTTTTGTTGTTATACCTCAATCTCCTGTGCCAATTGAAAAGGAATTGAGTATGCAACTAGTGCCTGCTGTGTCACTTTCTGAAGAACAAAAAGAGCTGATTAAGAAGCTTTGTGAACAGCAAGTACTTGAAGAAGAATCAGCAGCTGCTGTAGTTCACAGTCCTGAAAAAGAACAATCTGAAGATCAGCCAAAGGAAGCTGAAATGGCTGAACCATCTTCTGAAGTTCAAACATACACAAGAAAAAGGAAATACTTATCTGAAAAGGCTAAGGGGAAAAGACCAATAGTAGAAGAAGAACCTCAAATGAAAAAGCAAAAAGATGACCCCCGAAGCCTAGCAGCCATTGCTGGATTCTTAGAAGAACACGAACAAGCCGAGTCATTGATGAAGAAAAAGAGTGAGATGATTGATTTAGAAGAAGGTGAAATTCCAGGTGGATTCATGGTTGATAAGCCAGTGATCAGTAAAATCCCTGTGAATGAAGAACCTTATGTTTCTGAAAAGATTGAAAAGGCCAAGTCTGATGATTTGATGAAAAAGGCCGTATTTCTGATTGATCATGGTTATGACCCTGATGAAGTCTTTGGGATGAATTATGAAAGGATGGTAGCTGAAGAAGAAAAGTTGAACAGTCTACTAGATCCAACCATTGAAACTGAGTATGAGAAAACTCAATCTCCCAAAGCTTCTGAGGTGAAGACACAAACAGTTAAATCAGCTTCTCCTCCTCAACCTTTGTTTCCTGATCCCTATAGCATGTCAGACAAAGAAATGAAGGAATATCTGTCTGCTCAAGGATTCACCAGAAGGAAACTTGGGAACATGAAGACCAATTCCCTAAGGGCTGCTATCCTTAGGATGATCAATGAGAAGAAAGATAAGCTGAAGAAACGGGAGGAACAAATCCCCAGACAGCAACCAAGAACAAGAATCTCTGCTCAAGAAATGAGCCTTACTCAAAGAGATCATGACTCATTGGTACCCATTCTTCACAAATACCCAGAGTGGTTTGCTGAACCATCTCAGATTGAACTACATGAAGGGTTAACTACTGCTGAGATGATCAGAGGTGTGTCTACTCCCAAAGGAAAAACTGATCAGAAAATCATTGCTTGGAAGTATGACAGTGACTGGAATATGTTTATGGTGAAGAGAGTATCTGGATTATTCCAATTCTTCACAGAGTACTCTGCTCTGGTGAACTCTCTGGAGATCCATGATCTGAAGGAACTTGCTAATCTGAGACTGATCAACCATGCAGCAATGTTCAGGGGATATGAATTTGAGGACATTCTAAGGATGTTCAAGAGAACTGACAACTTCAAGTCCTTAAAGGCAATTTGCATGAGAAAAGATAAATCATTTGTCAATCCCCTTGACAAGAAACAAAGAAAACCAGCAGAGGAAGTGGTATTTCCTGAGCTTAGAGTGAAACCCACTGAATCATTGAAAAGAAAAGTGGCTGCTGGTACTCACACTTCTATACCAATCTCAAATGTATTTTATGATGAGAAGTCTTATGAGATGGTGATTGAAAGGAAGTGGGGAGGAAAGGAAGGATCAGAAATCAGATTGTTCAGTGCATATGAGGTCAGACTGCTTGATGAGTCATACATCCAGTACATCTTCACAAGGCACTTCAGGGAGATCAGAAACAAGTTGGGTGAAGCTGATATGCTCTTCTTTTAAAGTGCATTAAACTCCTGAAGTTGGCCTACGATCGAGTACAAAGAAAGAGAGATCAGAGAATGAGGAAGAAGACTCCCTTGCAGTTTGGGAACATTGTCAAACTTGAGGTAGACGTGGATGGGTATCTCCTAATTCACAGAGATGGTCTGTCAACCGTAGCCATCTGGGAGCCCATCTCACTGAGGAAGATGCCTATTGAGGCATTGCACAATATGAGACATATGAAGATCCATGTTCTGAACAAGGAAAAACTACATGAAGCTCAAGATTTCTCCAACATGATCAAGTCTCTTGTGGATCCCTCCTACACTAATCCTCCTGCTGCACAAGACCCAGCAGAATCTTCACAACCTCATCCACCTTAAACCCTTGAAGTACATAGGCTGTATAATCCTTAGGGGGAGTATTGTTGGACCCTGAAAGGATCATACATGCCAATTCAAGAGGTGGATAGTTGTTCTGCTGGAAATCTCCCCAAGTCCAAGAAGAAATGCGGATCAAGAAGTTACTAAGTGTCGGCTATCCGCATTTGTTAATGCGGATGCACAAGAACAAATGCTGACAAGTATTTGTTCTTCCGCATTAACTAATGCGGACAACCGACAAATGCGGACAAGACTTTTGTTCATCCGCATTAACCAATGCGGATGTTCAGTAACAAATGCGCTTAGTGTTTGTTCATCCGCATTTGTCAATGCTGATGACCAAACACCAATGCAGAAGAAAGAAGACTAATGCTGATGAAGACTTACTCATCCGCATTAACAAATGCGGATGACTAAGAACAAATGCGTATGAAGACAAACTATTCTGTACAGTTAGGGTAGTTTAGTCATTTTGTACAAGCTGTAAGTCAGCCTATAAATAGATTAGAAACCTCGTATGTGAGGTGATTGACTTTTGAGACTTTTGAGACCTCTTATTCTGTGTTTCATCTGAGGTTGTCTTGCATTGTTACTGTAGCTTGCTAAACCCTAGCATTTACTTTGTAACAGTTCAGATAATCAATACAAGTGCATTTATGAGTATTTCAAGTGTTAAATGTTCATTGATTGTTTGATTCCGCCTCTCAATCATTGACTCAAACAACATATTCGATCCTTGTTGATTCACATCAACAGAGAATATCATTCTCAAACCCAGTCAGATATGTTAAAAATCATTATTAAACTAATTAAATATTATGAAATGTAAATCTTTAGTTAATAAAGAATTAACAAAATAACTAAATGATTTAATTATATGTTTATAACAAATCCCAGAAAACCAAACCCTAGATCAATTGAACACCAGGTTCAAGATCTAACCTATTTTGGTTTTGGATTTGTATCTGTTTGCTTATGTGAACTATAATTCCTTAGCAAGAATTTACTAGCTTGTCAACAACACACAAGGACTGAGGTGAGTTCATAACTATTCCTCTTTTTAATCATTTAAATATTTTGGGGCTGGAATACATGTTGTTATTGAAATCTCAAATTATTTTGTGAGTTCATACTTAACTTTCCCCTTTTTAATCATCTAAATATTTTAGGGATGGATACATGTTGTAATTAAAATTACAAATTATTTTTATGTATTATGTTGAATAATAATTGATCACATTTATGATTACATATGGTTACTATGAAAATCCTTCTCTGTATACTGGACTATAAATAAGCAGTGATCTTTTGGATAGTACTATCAGGGAGTGACTTACCCCCACAAAGGTATGGACATGTGATCCATATCAGATGCACAAAGATCTTGATGTCATTCGGGATGACTGTTTCTATAGTGAGAAGACAGATGTGCACTTTATATAGTTTGCATTATAGTTCCAGTTACAACCCATATGGGGATAAATGTAAAGGAGGATTTGCTCTCTCTGATTTGAATTATTATAATAACATAATATACGCATGAAAATGATATTAAACTATGATACATGGGCAACTCCTATGTGAAGGATTTGTTGGGCTTGTACATAGAAATAATAAACTATGATACATGGGCAAATCCTATGTGAAGGATTTGTTGGGCTTGTACATAGTGGGTATGTGGGATAGCAGGTTCACTTTATTAAAAAGGGGTTCCGACAGGCTATTCATATACCGATGAGTAAATTAAACTCACACTTTTTTAGTAAATCCTACTTGATGAATGATGTTTTATCAATGTGTTTTACTTACCCATGAACTCACCAACCCTGTGTTGACACTTGATTTTACATGTATTCTCAGGTATCTACTAGGAGCTTGTGGATGGATATGCACGTAGGATCATATAAGAGCTCAAGATACATATTGGTTATTTATAAGACATGATTAGACGTATTGTTAAGAAACAATATATATATTTATTTCCTCTGCGTATAAAATCTAATGCTCTGAATAATAATGGATTGGTTATCTAAAACTTATCATATAAATAACTGCATCTCATGTGTAACTACTGTGTTCGATCCTGTTTGCTCACCCCTCCGTGATATATTCTAGACCCGGAATTTGAGGGTGTGACAGTATATACATATATATATACATATGTATATATACATATATATATATATGTATATATATATTATCGCAATTATTGTCTATTGGAACCCATATTAGTATTAATACTTAGGATTTTTGGTCAATGTAAACACGCCTTTTTAGGTTTTATCATACCGACTATCGATACTGTAACGAAGTGAGTTGCATTCAAAATAATTTATTTTTTGTCGTAGTATCAGTGTTACCGGTGTAGGTTTTCGTGTTGATGATTTTCGATCGATATATTATGTTTCTTTCTTATGTTCAAAATTTTTAGGATGTTTTAGTCTTTTTTTTCTGATTTTATTTATTATTTTTTATGCTACTTATTTAACATTATCATTTTTAAATTTACGGTATTTATTTTGAGTTAATTCGGTTTTCCTCTATAAGGTTTGACCAAAATAACTATTTTAATTCAAAAGATTAGAAACATTAATTTATTTTCAAATCTTCATAATTTGTTTTAATTTCAGATCAAAAATTTTAGTAGTTGTTTTAATTTGAATCCAAGATAATGAAGCTTTTGGATTAAAATTTAAAACAATTTATAAATCTTTTGAAGGTAAATTGATGTTTTTCTAAAATTTTACAGGAAAATAGTTACTTTTGTCAAAAAATAGAGAGTAAAATGGAAATTAACTCTTTTATTTTAGTTTTATACTCTTTGTTTTTAAATTAATTTTCATGTTTTCAACATTTAATATTCCTTGCAAACATACTCTTACGATTATATTCAACGTTTATTTTAGTCTTATACGGTATACCAGTTGTGGAGCGTGAATAACTAAGTGCGTCACATGTTGTAACTTATTATAACTTAATAGGGGTAACTTTGTAAAATATTAACTAACTTTCAAAAGTGTTCCAATTAGGTAACTCAAGCTTTAAAAGTGTTCTAGTTCGGTCACTTAGTTTTTATATTTTATATAAATTAAAAGTCTTAACATGTTTTTTAGCATGTTATACTTTTTGTTTCAATTAGAAAATATTTTTTTCTATCTTTTGATGTTGATATGGAGCGTTGACGTAAATTTTAGGTATTTTTTTTATTTTTTCCGTAATTAACATGTTTTTTATTTGTTAATATAATTTTATATATTGCAAATTCTAACCACCATGTCTTCTCTACCGTTAATTACTTGACATAAGAAAATTTAATGATGACTCGATTTAATTATTTGATGGTCCAATTTAAGAAAAATATGCATGAGTGACTAAATTAGAACACATTTAAAACTTGGTTACTATTCTATGATAGGGTTAGGATCATTACAGAACCACTTTTTATTTTCAGAATCACAGAACCATTGATTTACATAAATGTAAATTAAGTCTGTTGATACTTGAACTATTTTACATATGTGTATATCAGACATTAACAATAAACTATGAAAAATAACTAAATATCACCAGCTTTAACTTACATTTATGTAAATTAATTATTCATAATTTACATTTATGTAAATCAATGGTTCTTTTGGTTCTGAAAATAAAAAATGGTTCTGTAATGATCCTGATCCTTCTATGATATTTGCCCTAACTTTAATATAACTCATTGCAGTACATTCTAACACATTTTTAAGATTTTAAAATGTAAATCAAAACTTATCTAACCTAATATTTTTCAGCTGTATGTTTCCTGCTATGAAGATTGCGTATGAGCTCCCGACTAAAAAACATATTGATAAGCTCGATTAAGATAAAACTTTTGATGAAGCAGGGTGTTACATTTTTTATTAAAAAACCCAACTCAAAATTACCTTATTAATAATTGAGCTACTAATGAACAATTAAAATTGTAAAGTACGTACGTGGCTCTATTTTATTGGATTAATTCACCAACATGCTGACATAAGAGTACGTGGCAAGGTTATTTGAGAATTGGACACGTATCCTGAACCAATGGCATCGACCGCTTAAGCCCTCAACCTTAGGACCCAAGTAAGTTTATTACCTATTGTCTTATAGCATTAATGTTAAGCTAATAACATGCATTTTACTTTTATATAATATAATTTTAATAAAACATAAATAACTATTACCTTAAAAAGGTATGCAAATGGATTTTGTCATCAGCCGACTCTAATAAATTTTATACTTTTAACCATTTTTAATTTTTCAAACGTCAATTTAATACTCTTAAGTTTTAAAATTTTCAGGTCTACTTTTATACATGTTGTTTGGAAAAGAACTAGAATAAATGTAAAATGTTTTCATGCTTTTTTTTAATTACAATTTGAGTTGGTATATGTTTAGGTGTAATTTTTGTTTTTGAAAATGAGTTAGGTGACATATAAATTCGAGTTACTGTATATCTTAAATTTCAACGACCGACAACTTAGAAAAAAAATTAATCTAGGGAATTTTCTTTTCGAAACTAATATTAGACGAGTTGGGTGTAATAAAAAATTTTCTTAAATATACAACGGGTATGATATGAGACCAACTCATTGTAGCACGTATACGTACTTCGTTTTCGTTCGAGGGTTGACCCGTTGAGGTCTGTTTTAAATACTTCATGTTGCGTTTGAATGGTTACCTCTTTGGATGAACCTCGAGCGCTATGGAATTGATGACTTGCATGTTATGACAAAAGCTTGATGTAAAACAATACTTACATCATTTCGTAGATAAAATTAGTATGTTGTAATGACATATTCAAATTTTTATAAAACATATGCAAAAAGTTAGATGAAAAAACAAAATATGTTCAAAATTAATTAATTATTTTGCTGACATGGGCATAGATGCAATCATGTATTAAAAACTTTTATGATATGCATAAACGCTTTTAGTTTTGCATTTTAAGGTATATATAATATATTATGATATTAACTAAATCTTTATACATTCTCGCTCATGGTATATATTGAAAATATAGCGATCCTTTGGGCAACCACACTTCTACTTGACCCGTTGAGTACTTCAAGAGTAGAAAACCACAATCTATTAAATTGTGTCTTCTTTTTTACCACTAGATATCAACCCACCCAAATAGATCATATTATATTATTTTAAATCAATGTTTTTATAACTGAAACGGGTGGATCAATCAAACCGGTTTGATCAGTTGAACCAAATTTAATAATCGGATGAGTCATATATAAATATAATTAATATTATTCATACATATCTAATTCAAAAACAAAATATGAAAATGATATATGCTTTAGGTGGTTTACTCTTTTAATACCATATAAACAGTTAAATAATTAAAATATATACCATAAAATACTAAATGAATTAAAAAATAAATTTTGGAAGAAAATAATTAAAAAGGTTTTAAAATCCGGTACGACCACTAGGTCTGGTTTGACAGATTCAACGGTATAACCGATATCTATTAGGCTCAAATAAAAATGATCCAAATACAAACGAATGGACTAGTTCTCTGACCGGTTACTAGTCTAATCGGTATAAGGAACTGATCCTCTCCGACTCTAAAAATACAACTTTTTAACCTTTGAAAAATTCAACTTTTAGATTATCTAATGTTAAATTAAAAGTTTGACTTTTAATGACTATTAAATAATGCTATTTAGTTTTTCAGACATGAATTTTCTTGTAGATGAAGTCAAAGAAAATTATAATTTGATTGAATCATTGATGTGAACATTAATTATATTTTTAAGTATTCTATGTTTCTAATATATTTGATATTCTGACTACTAAGGAAGAATGAATTATAGACAAGTAATTTAATTAGTGTACGCCGTAAGTTAGTATAACGACACAAGCACAAAGTCTAACCAAAATTGTTAGCTCCGATTTTTAGTTATAATTGATTTGTATAATATTCAATTGGATTCATATATTAATTACTTTTTTAATCATGTTGTCTCTAATAATATTAGACGTGCAAAAGCTGTCTTAACATTATAGGTGGGATGATGCAAACAAAATATATACCAATCTAATCATTTAGAACCATTGCATTTGTGTAATGAAAAGTAACTTAAAACATAAAAAGAATTATACCATATCTTAAGATATAAACATAGAGGATTTAATGATTTGAAACCAATAGTTTATGCATAACCTGTTAAAATTTAAGTTCGATTCTGAAAGCTTAAATTGTTATCCTTTAAGTTTAACTATAAATAGAGTTTATATCATATGCTTATATTTTTGTTTTTTTACTATTATAATTTTCTATTTCTCTTTGAGAACTTTATCAGCGTAATTTAAATAAAATTTTGAATATTCCTTGGCAATGTATTTATTTTATATATGTTTCTTGTAAAATTCATTTCAAACCGAGTTTTGCGTCATAATGTAAATATCATTAAATTTTGTAGTTTTCTTTTCTTTTCCACTTACAACTTTTAAGACATGTTTTTTTTTTATAAAATCTAATTTCTACATGCTTATTTTTATTGTTGAGACGTGCTAGTTTTTATGAATGTTCCTACATGATTTTGTTTTAACAGCTTCATTTTTTACATTAAGTTCCGAATGCTATCAAGTACCTTGTAGCAACGCACAGGGTGTGGACTATTTTGTCTTGAATGTTCTCAAACACGTTCAGGTTTCGATTGTCCCCTAAACAAAGTTAAGTATGTTATGAACGTCCTCTATCACGCAGGTTCTTGATGATATTTTGACGTTAGTGTTTTTACGGTTTTGTGCCCCCAGCCACAGTGCGGTGTTTCATCTTTTTTACATAAAGGTTTGAGTACTATAACAATGTTCATAGTTAATTTTCTATATGAACTTACACATATCAAAGTTTCCTTTAACATGCGGCTTCGTACCAATATTTCAAGCGTAGCCTTTTCACGGTTTCAGTGTCCAAAGTTTTCTTTAACATGTGGCTTCTTTTAATCCATATGAATTCATTGAATTTTATAACGATAACGATGACGATACAATTACGATAATGATAATGATAATTACAATTACGATAATGATAATGATAATGTTTAAAGTAATAACACTTGCTATTTAAAAAAAAATTGTGATAATTTAAAAAGTAATAATGTTTACTAATGTACAAGTCATTAAACTAAATATGCACAAACCCTCAAACCTGTTTTAAGGTTCTGAATTTTTTATCGTTTTTCTCATATAATTTTAAAAATATTATGATTTATAAAATCTAAATTTATCGTTACGATGTGATAATTTATATCAACGTTTCGACGTGACTTTTTTCCAGTACCGAGTTCTCTTTGATCCAAGACTACGGATTTAATACTAATGTACAACTAGTTGAAAATTAAGTGTTATCTGCGGCAAAGCGCGGGCTACACACTAGTCTATATAAATATGTGTAATATATTTTTCGAGAGGGCCCAATACGCGAAGCTCTAACTCAAATTCATTTATTAAATGGTAAATAGTATAAGCACGAGGTCGAGCTTGTTTGAGCTCGAGCTTGTTTGAGCTCGAGCTTGTTTGAGCTCGAGCTTGTTTGAGCTCGAGCTTGTTTGAGCTCGAGCTTGTTTAAGCTCGGTTCAATACTAGATTTTGATGAGCCGGTTCCGGGTAACTCATGACTTTTGACCTTATCACGTGGAGTGGATGTGGTTTGTGGGGGTGGAAAAGCTTGTCGTTGGTTTTTCGGCAAGTTACAGGTTTTTGGCAGTTGTGGCTAGTTTCATGGGGAGTTGCGCATTTCATTGATGGTGTGGGTGATGCCATGATGGTGGTTAGGCTGGGGGGCGCCCACGTTAGATGGCCGCGTCAGAGGCCAACACTGCGCAACAACACTTCCGCCAGTCCACGCCACATCCCTAGCCCAATTCACGGCATCCAAACGCAAAGCCACACCACTCCCATTGTGACCGTTACCCACCCCCACCAACGTCTAAATACCATTTTTTAAAAATAAAAATTTTACACTATCAATACAAACAAATAACTTAAATTTTTTACATCATTCTCAAACATTTTTCATCTCTTTTTCATAAATATCTTTTAAAATTATGGATTCCAACAAAAAATACATAAAATCTCGAGCTCAAACCTCCAAAAAACATACACCAAACATGTGTTCATGTGTAAGTACACTGACGCCCTTACCCAGCTGTTCAACCGATTGATTTCAAAATCCATATGAAGCTCCTAACCATCAGTCCATTGCTTGACTATACCCATGTTTTAACCGTCACAATTTTCTTATTACCATAACATGCCAAACCCTTTTCAAAACCCACCTTAACACGTACACAAAACAAAAGACGAAGAAAATGAAGAAGAACATAATGAATCCTTCGATGATCCTTAACTTTATGAAAGTGAAGATGATGAGATTCGTGTGGAAGAAACACCCCCACTGAATTCTAAGTCGAAAGGTAAATCGACAACTCAGGCTACTAACAAGTCTTGGGATTAAAATGAAGAGGAGACATTAACAAAAGATTGGATATCTATACCGAGACCCTGACTAGAATTGGAGATCACCAAAAAAGTGTCTTGTTTTTAAAAAGATGTATCGACACTTTAGCGCCACTGTTGGTTTGACGAACCGAACCATTGATTAATTTAACTCTAAGTGTAGGAGAATGAATCTCACGATTAGTTATTTTAAGGGGATATATATCCAAATGATAAATTATTTAGTTTTACCTTTTGTTTTTGTAAATATATATTTTGTGCAATACATTTTTTTGTTTTTAAAATGTAGAAACATCGTTTGATGAGTGGAGACAACAATGCGGATATTGTCCTAAAAGCCTTAAGCATATACAAAAAAGGTTTACGAAAAAAATCTTTACAAGCATCAAAGCGTGGAGGATGGTAAGAAACCACACTAAATAAGAGTCAGTGGAGATTATGGCTTTGAAGTTTGGTACTCAAACAACAAAGATGACTAAAACTTTGAAATTAGGCCAATATTTTAGCTTTAGTGAGTCTGTTACAAACCCCCTCCCCGACCTCAACAAGAACCCCACACCGACCAGCCCGAGACACGAAGGCAATAGAATGTTTAATGAGGTCGTTAGCAAGTACAAATGATGTGTTACTTGAAAGTAAACGAGAAGCGATTCGCATGAAAGTGAACGAATATTAATTAGCCTTACTTGACTTGCAACGATAGATGTTGCATCGCGAAACGCTAGACTGAGACATAGATATTTTCGTTAAATCGCATAACGATGTTACCGAGCCGATGTTGAAGAACGTCCATGAACGTAACTGTCGAATTGCTAGGATACGTGGTTGGGAGTTTAACTTATAGCTTTTTAATTTTAATAATTCATTCTTTTAAAATTTACATTGATATGTCTTTTTAATGTAGATTTTAATTTAATATGTAATTTATTTCTATATACAAAGTAATTTTTTTAACCAAATAGAAAATTTTATGATGTGACGTGATTTGGTGCGAGTGTCCCTACAAATTTTATGATGTGATGTGATTTGGTGTGAGTGTCCCTACCTCTCCTTAAATGGTGTGATTTATTGTGGTGTGACATAATCTGATATTCTGATTGGTGGATATGTGATTTAATGTGGGGAATAAAATTGTAATATGATCAAATCTCAGAGACAATTTGTGAAATTTTATGTGTTTCGAATGTAAAAAACATCTAAATAAAATATCTCAAGCATGACGATAAATCTTTTTGTGACTTGTACATTTTAAAAAAAAAAATATATTCTTAAATCTCAAACACTAATATATTTTTTTGGCCACTTCTCTCAACTTGTTTATTAAATTATCTTTTTTTAAATTTATAATCTAGGAAAATTAAAAAGCATTTATACGAACTTTTAAAATGAATTTAATTATAAAGCAAGATTACAAATGATTTTTCTTTTATTTTTACTTAAAATTTAATTTAGTATTTTAAGAATTAGTAATATTTAATATCTAAATAACTTTATACATATGGTGAGAATTTGCTACAAAGGCTATTTTCCTAAAAAGGGTGAGAACTAATTCTGGCTATTGGATCAACTCATTAAAATAGATCAATGGTTCAAAAAAACGTGATGGCAAACATGTAAATAAGTGGAAAACTGCTAACAGGTGGAGGGGTAAAAATGTAATTTGAGACAAGAAATAGTCACTACCACTTCCATCATCGTCCTTTCAATTCCATAACCTTCAGACGAACCATCTCCGACGAAAACCTCAATCGTAGCCATGGATTCCGATCAACAAACATTATCGACGAAAAAGTCTTCACCGTCCATTGAACGTTCGACAACCTCAAAAACAACAAGCATTAACTCAGAAACACTTCGCATAACTCCAATTGAAGAGCAAATACAAACTGGTAAAACCTAATCAAGCATTATTGTGTCAAAATATAACTGTGCATTGTCTCATGATTGGGGGGTTTAACTAAAGCATGATGGTGTCAAATTTATCTTTGTGCTTGGTACGTGTGAATGAAAACTGCTAATATACCTTTGGGGACGTTCATTGTGTTAAATCAATCTTTGTGAAGGTTCATTGTGTCATGATTAGGGATTCATTGTGTCATGATTTAGGATTCATTGTGTCATGAAAACTGCTAATAATGTGTCTTTGTGAAGGTTCATTGTGTCATGATTGGGGATTCATTGTGTCATGGTTTGGGAATTCATTGTGTCATGATTGGGGGGGGGGGGTTCAACCAAGCATGATTGTGTCAAAATCTATCTTTGTGTCATGTCTTTGTGAAGGTTCAATATGTCATGATTGGGGATTCATTGTGTCATGGATGGGGATCCATTATGTCATGATTGGGGATTCATTGTGTCATGACTGGGGATTCATTGTGTCATGAAAACTGCTAATAATGTGTCTTTGTGAAGGTTCATTATGTCATGATTAGAGATGTAGATACATGTGTACCTAGTTTCTGAGCTTAAGGTTCATTATTTCATTGATTAGTAGTTTAACACATATTGGACTGACTATATAGGTTTGTGGTTGTTTGAATTAATCCAAGTAATGTAATGATTAAGAAATATATTCAAACTTAGTAATATGAAGTTCTCATGCGAATGGCCCATGCTAATGGACCATACACATGAACAAATTCATACGAATGACTCAGTCGCATGACTGAACCAGGAGACTGGATCAGTCGTATGATTGTAATATAAGATTAGCTCAGTCGCACGACTGAACACTCAGTCGTGCGAATGGATCAACCGCATGGCTCAATCGCACAACTGAACCATACTTGTGGTCAGTTGCCCGAATGAGAAACAGTAACCTATAAATACCACTTAAATCGTTAAAAAACGCAACACTTGCATACATACGTACCCTAGCCGTCCAGAGACCTCTAAGAATCTGTTCCAAGTTCATAGATCGCACTAGATCGATTACCAATCGTTCTTAACGTTTAGATTCAATCTACAATTGTTTCTACGTGCGTTCTCACTGATCGGATCGCCAATCAAATAGGATTCCACACTATTTGATTTAGTATACACGTATATTAGTTAGTACATCGTCCAGTACACGATCCCTAACAAGTGGTATCAGAGCCATTGGCTCTTGATTTACGTGTGATTCAATCGTTTTTGATATAAAAATTGTGTTTTTCCACTAAAAACGCAATCCTTTTGTGTCAAACGGTGTTTTAGACGTCTCCAGTTCATAAAGTTAATTTTTCCCGGCATACGGCATTTAGGGTTAGTGAAAATTCGTGTCTTTGCGTCCAAAATACCTTAAACCTTCGAATTTTCAAAATCCAACAACTTCAGTCGCCCAATTGACTCAATCGCACGACTGAGTTCATACGCATCCCTCATACGCACGATTGGACTCATTCGTACCTTCATTCGTACGACTGAGCAGTCTATTCGCATTGTTCAACCGCACTTGTTCATTCGCCCGATTGATTCATCCGCATTGGTTCATTCGCACGGTTGAGCCATCCGTATCGTTCAATCGCCCGAATATCCCTATCCCACACCTTCATTCGCAAGGTACAAAAGTTTGTATCAAAGTTTAAAGTATGGAGGACCAGTATTCAGCGTTCACAGCAAGGAGAGATTCAAGGATCCAGAACCTGTTGCTTCTGGAAAATGAAGTGGGGAATCATAATAAACCAGCTAAGCTAATCACGTTAGATGCTTATCCACAGTGGAAGCAAAGATTTGAGATTTACTTGAATGGTGTAGATCCCAATCTGTGGGAGTCAATAGAGACGGGGTATAGTATGCTTGTAGGTGCAGACGGTGTCAAACTTACAGTTGGGGGCATGGCTGATGGACAAAAGGTTAAGTACAATGCTGAGAAGAAAGTCTATGCATTGCTCACTCAGTCAATTCCGAAGGACATTTTCCATCAATTTTATAAGAACAAGCAAGCAAAGAAGCTGTGGGATGCATTTGAAAAGAGGTATGATGGTAATGCATCGTTAACTAAAGGCTAAAGCATTGAAGAAGGAGTTTGACAACTTCTCGTTAATAGGAAAGGAGAGCTTGGACGATGTAATTGATCAGTTCTACCACTTGATGAGTGAGCTGCACACTCATGGAGTGAAAACGTCTATGGAAGACAAAGTATCGAACTTTACTGATGGTTTGCCAGAGAAATGGGTTTCTTTTGTCTCCAACCTCAGACAGAATGATATGCTCGCGAAGTTAGACATCAATGATTTCATTCTGAAGCTGAGAGAAGAAGAATTAAGGATGAAATACAGAGCCCAAAAGTCTTCTTATGATCAGAATCCGGCACTGTACAATGCAACTCCACAAGCCAAAACGTCTGGAGCACCACTTCAGACGGCTTTTATGTCAAGTTCAGCTGGTCCTTCTCAAGCCTCTACTTTAGGGTTAGAAACGTCAGGGTCGTCTAGTACCCAATACATTGCAACTGAAGCAAATGCTACAAAACTTAAGACAGAGAATCTCGATAATGTGACAGTAGAAGTAGCAAGAGAGCACATGGATCTTTTAGCAGTTGTAGTCCACTCCTATGATGGCCTAATTGCTGGGAAAATAGGGAATTGCCATCTAGCAGATGAGGACTACGAGCAGGTGGACGAGACAGAGCTGGAAAGGATGGATATAATGTGGGCCTTAGCAAGTGCTGTCCGAAGAGCTAAGAAGTTTGTTAAGAAAACTGGATAGAACTTGGTTGCTACTAAGGACACAACTTTCGGTTTTGACAAGTCCAAGGTTACATGCTTCAATTGTAGGGAAAAGGGGCACTTCAAACGTGAGTGTGTGAAGCCTAAAAAAACAGGAAATGCGAATCCTTTCTCATCCTTCAATCGTCAGGATAAACCCACAGTTAGTCCTACTTCGTCAAGCAAGGATCCTAAAGCCTTGACTGCTCATGATGACGAAGGAAAAGATTGGAGCTTTCGGTTTGTGTCTCCGGGAGAATCCAACATTGCTAGTGTCGAGGACTTAGATGACGACTCAGCAAGTGAGGGTGATATTGCAGTTGAGCTCGCCATGTCAAACATTGAAGAATCTGCAACTGTGATTGATCATCTACCTGAAGAAGGGACAAATTCAACAAGTCCAGAATCACCAGAACCAGAAACATCAGACTCTGCTTTGATGGCTGATTCAACCACTCCCTCTCAGGTAAGTACCACTTCTCAACTTTTCAATAATCATGCTTGTTCTGATTGTAATAAATTTAGGGAAAGCATTGATCTAAAATTTGCTAGGTTATTAGATTACAATGATAGCTTAGTAAAGGACTTACAACTGTGCATAGAAGGCAATAGAGTTTTAAAACAAAATGAGCATAGTTACAATGAAAAGATAGTCCTTTTGAACAAACAGCTTAGGGAAATAGAAGTAGTAGCCTTTAACCAAGCTAATGACATTAGGTACTATCTAAACTCCCTAGAAGACAATAAGAAATAGAAGGCAGTTTTAGAAGTAGAAGTAAAATTCACTAAAACAAAAACTGCATAGTTGGACAAGTTCCTCTCATATTGTCCAGCACTTAGTGAGAGAACGTAACAATGGGGAGGGTTTGGGATATAAAGTGGTTCCACCACCACCTGAGACCTTGATGAATGCAAAAAGTAAACCAATAAATAATAACCCAATCAAGGATCATGTGGTGTCCACTCCTCTAGTAAGTGACACAGATTCCGCATGTTAACCTATTGAATCTGGCACTAAACTAAAGGAGGCCAATTCAAAATCATAAGGTAAAATGCCCTGTGTCAATCTGGACAAACAATTTGAAAAGGTTAAAGTTAAGTCTGGGTCAAACAAGTCTAATTCTGAACCCAAAAAGACCAAACAAGTTAACCACCCTCGTGCTTCATGTCTAAGTACAGAGAAACAAAAGGTAAAGGATGTTACAAACATTCAAACAATTAATTCTGTTAAATCAGATAAAACATCTAAGCAAGAAATGTCAAAACCCAAACAAAACAATCTCACACGGGTGTCCCATACTTCTCCACAGAAACATTTAAATCGTCAAGTTGAAAGCAGATCATGTTACAATTGTGGAAAGTATGGGCATATTGCGTCTTATTGTCCTTATTATCAGACGCCAAAGAAGAAGGTAGAACTTTATGACACTAAAGTGAGCTCTTCCAAAAGAAGATCCATGACTCCACCAAAAGGAGTCAGTGAACCTTTCAACCTATCAACCAGTTGTCTGTTTATCACAAACAGGCCTTACATAATACTGGCTTATGGAAAGAGAAATCTATCCATGAATCTGATAATGAGAACAAGAAGACCATAGTTCGTCCCTCAACCTCAAAAGGTCAATGGGTGGAATTTATGATGTGTGATGCTTTTGGGTCACCCAAGCTAGTAAAGGCTTGGGTCCCTAACCTGAACTAATTTTTTTAATTGAATGTGCAGGGTGTTCGCTATAGTCCTTAAACCAACACGTGGATTATCGATAGCGAAGCATCCAGGCAAATGACGGGGAATAGGACACTCCTATCAAACGTCAAACAAATAAAAGGAGGCCATGTTTCATTTGCTGGAAACAAAGGAGGGTGTATCACAGCTCAAGGGGAAGTGGGAAATCAGAAAGTAAAGTTTGACAAGGTAAACTACATTCAACAACTTCAAAATAACTTACTTTTGGTATCCCAAATTTATGATAAAGGGTTTAAAGTAGTATTTGATAACAAGAAGTGCTATGTCCTGAAAAAGGACTATGTCATCCCGGAGGACCAAGTCTTAATGTCTGCCTCAAGATATAATAATCTTTATGTCTTGGATCTATCAAAGGCCTCCACAACAGATCATCAAGTTCAGTGCTTCTTGTCAAAGGCAACTGAGAAGGACTCCATCTCTTGGCATCGGAGAATGGGACACATTAATCCACGAAAGATGAATCACTTGATCCAAAATGATCTAGTGAGAGGAGTTAACGTTAAAAACTTTAAACTTCGGGATTTCTGTGTGGCGTGCAAGAAAGACAAACAGACAAAGAAGTCTCATAAGGAAAAGAAAGTTCATTCCATCGAACTTCCTCTTGAACTTCTTCACATGGATCTGTTTGGTCCAGTTAGTACAAGAAGCATCGCTAGCGACTTGTACTGCTATGTAGTTTAGATGACTACTCAAGATTCTCTTGGGTGATGTTTCTGAAATCAAAATCAGAAACATTTTAGTCATTCAAAGAGTTAGTAACTACACTGGAGTCTCTCTACAAGCTGAAGGTATGACAAGTTTGCTCAGTCAACAGAACCGAGTTCAAGAATCAATGGATGGAGGCTTTCTGTAAAGAAAAGGGAATAGTGCACCAGTTCACTTCTGCCTACACTCCTTAGATGAATGGTGTTGCTGAGAGAAAGAATCCCAGCTTAATAGAGACAACACGGACAATGCTAGCAGACTCGAAGCTACCTATCCAATTCTGGAATGAGGAAGTTGCCAATGCGTGTTACACGTTAAATCGAGTTCTAGTAGTTAAACATCATGGCAAGACGTGTTATGAGTTACTTCAACAACGTATACCAAATCTAGAGTATCTCAAACCGTTTCACGCACCGTGCACACTACTAAAGAAAAATCTGGAGAGAAAGTTCAGTGAGAAGGCTGACGAAGGAATCTTTCTTGCATATAACATACCGAATAAGAGAGTCTACAACAACTCAACGGGTCAAGTAGAAGGCTGACGAAGGAATCTTTCTTGACGTTCAGAGATATACCACCCCTCCTGCTAGAAAAGGACCCGCCTTCTTTTTCAACTATGATGGTTTCTTCAAGTCCTTCAACATCTCTCTCTCCACCTCTGACGATGACTTGGCAACGAAAATGATGTTTGAGGTCTTAAACACACCATCACAAGATGCCATATCATCTGGTTCACAAGGTGAATCGTCTAACCAGTCAGGGGGAGCACTCGAGTTAAGTGAATCCTCCTCTGACGATGAAGCTGTGGAGAATGAACAAAACAACGAGGAGGAATAGGTTCCCATTCCTTTAAGTCCACAAACATCTGACATGGATGTCTCTGCGTCTTCGGAACCTCAAACTCCTACTGCCTCAGATACAGAACCAAATGTCCATAATCTGGGTTCTGAGGTAGTTGTTCCCACCACACCTGGATCACGCCTAAATGTCTATCATCCTCTGGACAATGTCATTGGGGATGTCAGATCAGGAGTTCAGACTAGAAAACAGCTATATTCACCTGATTATGCCTCGGTAATGGGAAAAGGATACCTTCACGATGGAGCATATCGTTGTTTTATGTCTCAGTTTGAACCAAAATACGTCAGTGAAGCCCTGAATGATGAGGCATAGGTGAGTGCCATGCAAGAAGAACTTCTGCAGTTTAAGAAGGTAGGAGTATGGACTCTTGTGGATAGACCTAAAGGAGCGAAGGTTATTGGAACAAATGGGTCTTGAAATGCAAGAAAGATGACCAAGGAGTCATAATCAGAAATAAGGCTCGACTCGTAGTTCAAGGATTTTGACAAGTCGAGGGAATTGATTGAAATGAAGTATTTGCACCGGTGGCAAGAATGGAAGCAATCTGTATCTTCCTAGCCTATGCATCTTACATGAAGATCAAAGTCTATCAATTGGATGTAAAGAGTGCATTTCTTCATGGTGAAATCCGAGAGACGGCGTACGTCAGTCAACCTGAAGGATTTGAGGATCCGTATCATCGGGACAGCGTTTACAAACTCGATAAGGCTCTCTACGGGCTCCATTAAGCTCCAAGAGCTTGGTATGAGAAACTATCGACTCAACTTGTGAAACATGGCTTTCGCAGAGGAGTGACTGACTGTACACTGTTCATCAAAGACAAGGATGGTGACTTACTGCTGGTTCAGATCTACGTTGATGACATAATTTTCGGCTCCAAAAACGGAGACCTGTGTAAAGAATTTGAAGCAGTAATGAAAGCTAAATTTGAGATGAGTGCCATGGGTGAGATAAAGTTCTTTCTCGGATTATAGGTGGATCAGACTTCAAAGGGGATATTTCTGCATCAGACCAAGTATGTAGGTGATATTCTCAAGCGGTTTGATATGGAGAATGCTTCTGCAGCTGGGACTCCACTAGATACAAACCAAGACGTAGCACCAGACGAAAATGGTGATCTGGTGGATGCTACTATGTACCGAGGAATGATCGGATCACTCATGTACCTCACTGCCTCAAGACCTGATATCATGTACGTGACATGTCTATGCTCCAGATATGAGGTGAAACCTAAAGTCAACCATCTCATCGGAGTAAAAAGGATATTTCGTTATCTGAAGGGTACTCCAACACTTGGGTTGTGGTATCCTCATGATGATGACTTTGAGCTTACAGCGTATAGCGATTCGGATTATGGCGGCTGCAAAATGAACTACAAGTCCACTTTAGCAGGATGTCAATTCTTTGGGAGAAGATTAGTCACGTGGCTATGTAAGAAGTAGACATTGGTTGCTTTGTCAACTTGTGAAGCTGAATATGTTGTTGCAACAAGCTGCTGTTCACAAATCATCTGGATTCAACAGCAAATGCGGGACTACGGTTTGAAATTCTCTAACACTCCTATTTATGTTGATAATTCTGCTACTATAGCCGTAACTAAAAATCCGGTCCAACATCCTAAGACCAAACACATCGGAATTAAATATCACTTTATACGTGATTGTTTTGAAAAGAATTTAATCGATGTTGTTAAAATTAATACGGATTTTCAACGCGCTGACCTCTACGTGAAAGCTTTTGATAAACCAAGATTTTTATATCTGTTAGAGGTCAACGGCGTCAAAAGAAAAGTGAAGTGATTCCAGAAGATAAAATTGCTTAGTCCAACACTTGTTTAGTTTTCTTTTATTTTCTTTTATTTTAATTTCCTGTTTTAAAAATTCAAAAACACAAAAAGATTTTCGGTTTTAGAATTTTAGGGGGGAGATTAGTAAAAAAAAAGGTGAGGAGGAGATTCTAGAAACGAGATCGAATCTGTGATACTGATTCAATGACTATGGAAAATGATAGTACACAGGAACAAAGAGTTTGGGACTTTAAAATAAGTTAACTGATTATTGATGTAAACTTCAAAGTATTAGTCTGAGAAGTCTAAGCAACATAAAAGGAAAAATGATAGTAAAACTAGCTGCTACTAAGGGAACACAGAGAAAGTAGACCTAGAGGTTGCTAGATCATTAGATGATATGTCGGTAGATTCAACACAATAGATTAGTAGATCTCGTTGGTGATTTCAATTTTAAACTAAGTTGTTCAACAAGCTGTGGGTTATCATCTTATCCATGGTTAACATAATCAACCAAGTTCCAATAAGGGGTGATGAGCAAAAATAACGCCACAAAAGTGTGCGGTTGACCATAAAATGAGCAAAGCACATGAAAAATAAAAAAAGCAATCTAGCTGATAACATATGTTGTTAGTGCGATCTGTGAAAAAAAAGGAATATAATTGCTCAAACAAGAGGATAGGTTGTGTGCCTCTTTGCTGTGCGGTGGCACTGACCTGAGCATAAGAATAACCTAAATATTCTAGAATTCATTGTTGTTTGCGCCTCTCCGCTGTGCGATGGCACTGACCTTAGTCTTTGCATCTCTTTGAAAGCTCTTAGAATAGTTTCCTCTTGTCACAATACCCGTAGACCGCTCAAAATCTCCTGAGGAATGTTGATTACCATATAAGTGTGGGATCCACAAATGCCTGTTGAAATAATTAAACCCTAAATAATTACCAACGTATGTCAAAAATCTGTGTATGGATTTAAGAGAACAAGTATACTGACAATCATCGTGAGCTGCAATTCTTGAAAGTCCAAATCAATGTGGGATCTTACCGTACTAGTATGATTTCCTAAACTTGCTAATGACTCTCGATGAAAACAAGAATCTAAATCAAAAGGCTTTGATAAATTGTCCCAAATAATTTGATAAACCTATATGATTCCATAATGAATTGCTCCAGTTATGATCAAAGTAACGTAATGTTACCTACGATTTCGGCCTCCCACAAAATTACAAAAATAAGTTTTCATTTTGTTTCTTAATTCTAGTTGTTTAATTTGTTTGGATCTTAGTTATTTAGTTTTAAATGTCGGACTATGCAATGGAAATCAACCTGTGATTTAATCACTAAAATGAGTCACGTCTGAGGTGACAAATTGTTTTAAAAGGATCACGTCTGAGGTGATTAAAAGTTTTGAAAGTTAAGAGGATCATGCCTGAGATGATCGAATGCTTAAAATGTTTAATCAAAAGTTAAATGGGGTTAAATGTCAAATGGTCATAAAGTCAAAATCATGAGTATGAACCAATCGCATGATTGGACCATGAGTATGGACCAATCGTACGATTGGACCATGCTTATGCTCTAGACAACCGAATGGAGCATGAGTATGAACCATTCACACGAATGGCTTACAAGATTGAGCCAGTCGCCCGAATGGAGCTGTGCGAATGAGTCAGTCGCCCGACTGAAATCCAGTCGGCCGATTGAATGGGATCGACTGAACCAATCGCACGACTGAGATCCAATCGCCCGAATGAACAGAGCGAATAGGTCCAGTCGCCCGGTTGAAATCCGATTCAGTATAAATAGAGCGATAGTCGATCGCATAAACTCATCACCACCCAATCGCCCTAAAATCGCATAACCTACCGTTACTCTGCCAAAATTCCCTCAGGCCAAATTTACCTGCTTATTTTGATCTTCTGACGTTCGTTAGTGCTTATACAGGTATATTGCAGTGTAGTCTTGCAAAAAAATTCATCGATGTGAGTTCAAAATCAAGAAATTTGGCCCTAAATAGACCCGAGACTGAAATAGGACAAATAACCTAATTAAACTAAGTAAAATGTTGAAAGCAAAGTTATTAGGTTATTAGTCTATTGACTGCGAGTCTAATGAACCAAAACATGACGTCTAGTCTTAAGAATTGGTCCAAATTCAAATTTCAGTCGACCAAACAGTGGGTCATGCGACTGGACACCTGGATGAACTACAATCGCACGAGTGAACGGATGATTGAGCAAATTGGCCGAATGACTGATGCGAATGAGCTCAGTCGGCCGATTGAACCAATCGCAGGCTCAGTCATCCGATTGAACTCAGTCGCATGATTCAATCACCCGGCTGTATTCAGTCGCATGATAGGTCAACCGACTGAACTCAGTCGCTTGGTTCAATCGCATGATTGAACGAGACTGAGTTCAACCAGGTTAATTTGAACTGATTTTTGTTGTGTGGTGATCTAACGTTTATGTATCTTGTATTACAGATCTATGGCTGATCGGTGGTCCATCAACCCCAAGCACAACATCTGTGCTCATTTGGATGCAACAACTCGGAACTGGGCCGAGTTTGCTGGGATCATTGCATTCCTACAGAGATCCCGGATCCACCGAGGTATATCCACTCCGTGCACTCCCTATAGGTCTATTCAGCAGGCCTTCTAGGAGGGGGCATCGGTTGATCGTTCACATGAGCCATACAACATCCGCAGTACTATTTTTCATGAGGATATCGAGGTTACTGCTGAGGACATACGTCGAGTACTCCCTTTGGGTGACGATGCTGATCACCCGACCAGGCTACACCTCTGACAGTGCGAGGGTGCTTCTTCTGGATGAAGTACGTTGGGGATATAAATGCAGGTGTGCTGAACAAGAGCAACCTATGTCCCCAAGTACTTAGCACATGTGATACTCAAGTGCTTAGCTTCGAGGAGGGGTGGCTTTGATGACCTTTCAGACCAGATTCAGAATGCCTACGTGGCACTGGTTCTGAACCACCCCTTCAGCTTCTCACACATGATATTCTCATATCTTATTGAGAATCTAGAGGCTAAAGGCAAAGAGGGTTTTTTCATGTACCCTAGGTTTCTTCAGCTGATTATTGATGAGAAGCTTCCCTCTCTGCCTAAGGAAAGCCAGGATGCGGTGACACTCAAGGTGATGGATGACACGACCTTGGGCCGCATGAAGGTCTACAGGGGGAAGCAAGTCAAACCCCCTGTGAAGAGACTCTTTGGGCATTTAGCCCAGGCTGATTACGTGGCGCCGGCAAGGTGAAAGCGGCGCCAGCAAGGTGAAAGTGGCACCATGAGGAGAGTGACTCAGATGTTAAGCCAATTGCTCTCTCATCTGATGACTCGGATGATGATGATAGAGGCGATAGTGGAGACACGGGCCCCACTCCATCTAGGGCCACTACCATAGATGTTACACCTCCACCATCCATTCAGGGAGAAGCTGACATAGCTAGGTTCCATCAGGATTTCAGACTTGGTGAGGAGGAGGAGAGTGATGATGAACCGTTAACGAGAAGGGTGGGGAGTAGGGTGGTTGCCACCAAACATGGAATGTAGGCGGTTGGAGGATGCCAAGCTACGTCTGGGGAGACTACTACAGATCCTACTTATACCCAGACCAGCCCAACATCCTAGGGGGAGCATCCTCCTTGAGGGGCTCGAGGAAGAAGAGGATGGCTCAGCCCCATGGGATGAAGCTGAAAAGATGAAGGTTCACGCTGATTTCTACCTCCACCACTACTGCCACCATATCTACCACCACCACTCACTCACCCACTACCCTAACTACCACCACCACTCCTACCACCTCACCCACCATCACTACCACACCCATTCCACCACCCATCTACACTATTTCCACCACCACTACAGCTCACCCATCTCCACCCCCTTATATACCACCTCCTATATTCACCACAGCCACCGCTACTACCACCATCCACCCAGCCGGACCATCATCCCACCCATCATTCACTACAGGATCATCTCTGCCCCTCATTGGGGTAGAGGAACAGCTGTCAGCACTCAACATAATGGTGGTGAAGCTGTTGGCAGCTGATGAGGAAAGAGCTGCACAAATCTGGCAGCTTGTGGATCAAAACACTACCCAAGCACATCAGATATCTCAGCAGGCACAGCAGATTGAGGAACAGGCTCAGCATATGGCTGCTCAAAGTCTAGAGATTACCCAACTCAAGGAGCAGAACGCGTTATCTTCTAAGAAAATTGAGGAGTTGGAGGATGCCAAGAGGACCATCCTGCTCAAACTTAAGGGATCTAAGGATGAGCCTCTGAAGATTCGAGAAGGTGATGGTGATGATGATGATAGTGATAATGATGATGATGATGGTGATGATCAAGGTGATGATACAGAGGGAGATGAAGATGTTAATGCAGGTGAGGATGATGATGAAGGAGAAGGAGATATTTCTGCTGCGGGTGCCATATTAGCAAGTGAAAGAAGGACCAAGAAAACTCAAGATAGAGGTGCCTCGACATCAGCCCCGTCAGCAGAAGAACACATGATTCAAGACAAAGTAATGCATACCTATTTATGTAATTTAAAATCATGTGTATTTGAATAGTGTATCAAACTAATGTACCTAATGTTCATATTTTGTTAATGTATTTCTGTTTTGATTATTGACTAATGGCTGATGTGGTACATGTTTTAAATCAAGCAGATCCAAATTATCAAAGAGATGAATATGAGGCTGCTCCCTTCAACAGATCAAAACTCAACTCACAATGATTCTTGATCTGCAAGGGATAGTTAGGAGATCTGTGAGTTACACTCCTGAAGAAGGAGAAATAATTTACGATCTCACTGATGAGCGATTGGCCAAAATGTTCCGACTCAATCCTGATGAGATCGTGAAGGATGCTCCGATAGTAAACGTGGAAAGTGACGATGAGCTAAATGATATAGACGAGATAGAAATTGAGGATGTCACGGTCTAATATTATCTAGAGTATACTGACAACGAAGGAAATGTTGTTCCTAATCTGGGAGACACCCTGGTCAGTGATACATTCAAAACTCTGGATAAAATGGAGCAGGAGTCGGAGAAGGACAAAGAGAAAACCCAAGCCTCAGACGCCGATGTCAACATCAGAAAGGCTGAATGGGCAGCATGTTTTGCAGAGCTTAGAGCCCAACACAGTGCTCTAAAGTCAAGTGTCTACACCAAACTGTATAAAGTGAAGAAGCATCATAAAGTGTCATGCAAAATTATAGCGTGGGCCTATTTTTAAGATCATAACGTTTATGTTGTTAAAAGAGAGAAAGGGATCGAGTACTTCAGATTCCCACACGATCTGAAGACTCTTCCAGGATTTGAGCTTAACTAGTTAGCAAAGTTGAAGTTACTATATGCTGACCCTCGTAAGATGTCAGGCTGGTTTGAAGCTGCTTTAAAGAGAGAGTACCACACCAGGTGGGTCAACTTCAAACCGCAACAACCAGTGAGATATATCAGAAGATCTGAAGTTGATACCATTACTGGAAAGCCAAAAGTAGTGATGAAGTGGAGTACTCCACGCACGATGTCTAGAATCCCTCTACGGGAAATGCCACAGGACTTCACTCCACACTTCAAGTGGTGGTACTATGATTAGAGAACAGGTGAGACAGTCATAGTGTTGAACAGAAATGGTAGCATGGAAACTATCAGGGTATTTGACCCCATGTGGCTCACTAATTTGCCAGCTGACGATGTTTACACCTTATACCAGTGGCCACTGTTCTATGACGCGCAAGATATTGTACAAGCCCTCCAATCCCAGAACGTGATCAGACTCTGCTTTGCATTTGAAATAAATGCAGGAGTTACAAGAGAGGAGAAGTACAAGAAATATGAGGAGGTTATGAAGAATGTAAGACAATAGATGAAACTAGGTCCAAGGGGGAATTTGTAGATACATGTGTACCTAGTTTCTGAGCTTAATGTAATATGTCTTTATTATCTTACACATATGTAATTGAATGGGTACTTTGATGCAATACAATGTGTGGTTATGCTTATAATGTTTTTTATTTCATTGATTAGTAGTTTAACACATATTGGACTGACTATATAGGTTTGTGGTTGTTTGAATTAATCTAAGTAATGTAATGATTAAGAAATATATTCAAACATAGTAATATGAAGTTCTCATGCGAATGGCCCATGCTAATGGACCACACGCATGAACAACTTCATGCGAATGACTCAGTCGCACGACTGAACCAGGAGACTGGATCAGTCGTATCATTGTAACATAAGACTGGCTCAGTCGCACGACTGAACACTCAGTCGTGCGAATGGATCAACCGCAAGGCTCAATCGCACGACTGAACCATACTTGTGGTTCAGTCGCCCGAATGAGAAACACTAACCTATAAATACCACTTAAATAGTGGAAAAATGCAACACTTGCATACATACGTACCCTAGCCGTCCAGAGACCCCTAAGAACCTGTTCCAAGTTCATAGATCGCACTAGATCGATTACCAATCGTTCTTAACGTTTAGATTCAATCTACAATGGTTTCTACGTGCGTTCTCACTGATTGGATAGCCAATCAAACAGGATTCTGCACTATTTGATTCGGTATACACGTATATCAGTTAGTACATCGTTCAGTACACAATCCCTAACAAGGGATTCATTGTGTCATGATTGGGGGGGTTTCAACTGAGCATGATTGTGTCAAAATCTATCTTTGTGTCATGTCTTTATGAAGGTTCATTGTGTCATGATAGGGGATTCATTGTGTCATGGTTGGGGATTCATTGTGTCATGATTGGGGATTTATTGTGTTGTGTGTTAGGCCCCGTTCCCGGGACGCTTACAGCTGGCCATTCATCGTTCATAAATCATATAATTTCGTTAACTTCAATAAATATTGCAGCAGAATCAGTAAAATAACTTTTCATTTCAATATAAATACTTTTGCAAGTTAATACAACATTCATTTCAAAACATCGTTTGTCGTATTACAGCGCAAAAACATTATACAAAAGAATGCCATCCAAACAGAGCTAAGCAGCCATCCCATGCCATCCTCAGCAACGTTACCTGCCAACTTGAAACACATAAAAAGTCAGCATTACCGAGTGAGTTCTAGTTTTATGATAAAACATACTTTTCTTTCGTTAAAACCGTTCTTTACTTACATGCGATCACACATCATACGTACACATAGATAATATCATTATTATCTTCATTATTCTTTCGTTAACTTTTGTTCATTTAACGTATATCATTAACATTCAAATTCGTTACTTTCGTTCACATTCATTCATAAGTCCTTAATTTCATTCGTACGTTCATTACATTCATTCTTACGTTCATTACATTCATTCGTACGTTCATTACTTTCATTCGTATGTTCATTACTTTCGATGACATGTACAATACCCCGAACATTGTGCACGAAGCTGGTTACTGGGCCTGAGGGCTTTCATAGACCTCGAACATTGTGCACGAAGCTGACTCCAGTACCTAGGGCAAGTACATTCACCACTTATCTTTTCTCTTTCATTACGGATCAATGCCATGCGCTATACCCCGAACATTGTGCACGAAGTTGGTTACTGGGCCTGAGGTCTTTCATAGACCTCGAACATTATGCACGAAGCTGACTCCAGTACCTAGGGCAAGCAGCAAGGATCCCATACATATGGTCAATCACAAGGATTGGACCCCAGTGTTCATCCTTCTGGGGTAGCTAACCCGCACACAGTTGAGCTAACACCCTTCATTGGGTGTGAACCTCCATATATTTGCTTGCAAGCCTTTTCTTACTTTCATTCATTCGTTCGTTAATGCATGCATTCTTTCATTTCGTTCCTCTTTTCATTATCTTCCACTTTACGTTACATAATACTTTTTATTCATTCATAAATATAACACGTAGAGCCACAGGAAAGATAAACATACATCATAACGAGGAACATCATCATACACAAATAGCATCATCATACAGGGCAACATCATACATACATAACATACATCATGCATAATCATGCATCATCATCATTATTATGCCCAACATAACTTCTAAGGCCTCAATGGACCTCATGCGGATGAGCACCTATGCGATTGGGCTCTCAGTCGCATGATTCCCCATGCGACTGGATCCCCAGTCGTCCGACTGAACGTCAATCGTGCGACTGAACCCCAATCGCCCTTCAGTCGGCCATATGGCCTTCAATCAGTTGCCTAGCCCTAACTGATGCAGATGCAGTTCATCCCGAGCCCAATCTGCCATTTTCAACCTCCAAGCTCATCCAAACCCATTCTAAGCCCAAATCAACCATCCTAAACCTTAGGAATGCATACTATAACACCATTTAAGTGCACACAAGCCCGAAAACATACTCCAAATGCATCACACACAAACACACCCAAATGGGTCAAACACATAAACATACAAAAACGGGTTTACTATGTGTTCCAGCCCCAAATCAGTTGAAAATGAGTAAAATAGGGGTCCTAGAACTCATAGAAACTACAAGAAGAAGAAGACCTTCGTCTAGACCCGCTACATGACGATTTTGCGCACTAGAACCAAACTTTCTTCTTCTCTTCTCCATTTTCTCTCTTCTTTCTTTCTTTTGGCTGGATTTTGGAGATGTGGGGAGGGGTGAGCTGCCCTCCTCTTTCATTCTCCTTCTCTTCCAAGCTTTTTCATGTTTTGGCAAGTTTGGTCCCCCGACTTTGCACTTTATTTCTTTTTCTTCTTTCGTCGCCTACAAGGAAAATATCCGGGTGTTACAAGTGCACCCCCTTATATAGGTTTCATCCCCGAAACCTGTTATTCCTCGAACAAACGTGGGTAATGATGTCTGATTTCTTCTTTGGTCTCCCACGTTGACTTGGATCCCTTCCTTTGCTTCCACTGTACATGCACAAGAGGAACCACTTTATTTCTCAACCTCTTCTCTTTTCGATTGATGATTGCCACTGGTTGCTCCACATAATTGAACCGTTCATATACTTCGATATCCTCCAGTGGAACAATCATATCTTCGTCTGCCAAACACTTCTTAGGATGAGATACGTGGAATGTCGGGTGAATTCCACTTAACTCGTCTGGTAACTCCAATCTATAGGCCACCTCTCCTACTCGAGCAATGATTCGGAAAGGGCCTATGTATCTCGGGCTCAACTTGCCCCGCTTTCGAAATCGAATGATACCCTTCCAAGTGAGACCTTCAACATAACCCGATCACCTACCTGGAACTCAATCGGTCGGCGTCGTTTATCCACATACGACTTCTGTCTATCTTTGGCTACCTTCATGAAAGCCTTGATCCTTTCAAGCTTTTCAGTCGTAGCCTCGATCACCTCAATGCTCCCTAACTCTTTATGACCAATATCACCCTAACAAATGGGTGTTATGCATCTCATACCGTATAGCATCTCATAAGATGGCATACCAATGCTGGCATGGTAGCTGTTATTGTATGAGAATTCGGCCAACGGTAAGTGGTCATCCCAACTTCCCCAAAATCAATCACATATGCCCGAAGCATGTCCTCCAATGTCTAAATGGTCCTTTCTGACTGACCATCAGTCTGGGGATGATAAGCCGTGCTAATATGTAACCTCGTCCCTATGGCGTCGTGGAATTTCTCCTAGAATTTGGATGTAAACCGGGTGTCACGATCAGACACAATAGACACCGGCACACCATGACGAGCTACAATCTCCTTAATGAAAAGACCTCCAACCACTCATATGAATATGTCTCGCGCATCGGTAGTAAGTGAGCACTCTTCGTCAAGCGGTCAACAATCACCCATATAGCATCATACCCTTTCGGAGTACGCGGCAGCTTCGAAATGAAATCCATGGTGATGTGCTCCCACTTCCATTCCGGTATATCCAAAGGTTGGATCTTCCCATACGGCTTTTGTTGCTCGGCCTTCACTTGTAAACAAGTAAGGCATTTACTCACATACTCCACCATATCACGCTTCATGCCCGGCCACCAATAATCTTTCTTCATATCTTGATACATCTTTGTAGCATCGGGATGAATAAAGTATCGTGTCTTATGAGCTTCATCCATAATCTTCACGCGTAGATCCCTAAAACGAGGAATCCACATCCGCCCGAATTGGGTTTTAACAACAAGTGTGTTTTCACCCAATTCTGCAACCAGACCTCTTATTCTTTCAGAGTTAAGATGATCTTCTTTCAATGCCTTATCTTGAAACTCCTTGACTTACTTCATCACATCAGAGGTCATAATTAGCTGGTACGCCTTCACCCGAATTGGCTCGGGTCTTTCCTTTCGGCTAAGGGCATCCGCCACCACGTTGGCTTTGCCCAGATGATAATGGATCTCACAATCATAATCCTTTATGAGCTCCAACCATCTTCTCTGCCTCATGTTCAAGTCCTTCTGCTTGAAGAAGTACTTCAGGCTCTTGTGGTCAGTGAAAATGGTGCACTTCGTCCCGTAGAGATAGTGCCTCCAAATCTTTAGTACAAAGACCACAGCTGCTAGCTCCAAGTCATGAGTAGGGTAGTTAACCTCATGAACCTTCAACTGTCGGGATGCGTAGGCTATAAATTTTCCTCTCTGTATTAGCACACACCCTAACCCCGAGTAGGATCCATCAGAATAAACCACCAGATCTTCACTTCCATCGGGTAATGACAATACAGGAGCTTGGGTCAACCTCACCTTCACTTCCTCAAATGCCTCCTCCTGAGCTTGACCCCATACAAACTTTACATCTTTCTGCGTCAACTTGGTTAATGGATAAGCGATCTTGGAAAATTCTTGGATGAATCTTCTGTAGTAGCCCGCCAAACCCAAGAAACTACGGATCTCGGATGGCGTCTTTAGAGACTTCCATTGCATCACCGCTTCCACCTTTGCCAGATCCACCATAATCCCCTCCGGATTCACCACGTGACTCAAGAATTGAACCTCGCGCAACCAAAATGCGCATTTGGAGAACTTGGCATACAGTTTCTCCGTTCTCAACGTCTCCAACACCTCACGAATATGACCGGCATGCTCTATCTCGCTCTTTGAATAAATCAGGATGTCATCGATAACCACAATCACTGATTTATCCATCATTGGCCGACACACTTGATTCATCAAGTACATAAAAGCAGCTGACGCGTTGGTCAAACCAAAAGACATAACGAGGAACTCATAATGACCATAACGCGTGCGAAAAGCTATTTTAGGAATATCCTGCTCCTTCACCTTTAGCTAATGGTAGCCAGATCGAAGGTCGATCCTTGAAAATCAACTGGCACCTTGAAGCTAATCAAACAAATCATCGATCCTCGGCAACAGATACCGATTCTTCACTGTCAACTTGTTCAGCTCCCAGTAGTCTATACACATCCTCATACTACCGTCTTTCTTCTTTACAAATAAGACCGGAGCACCCCAAGGAGAGATACTCGGTCTAATGAACCCCTTATCAAGCAGCTCTTGCAACTACTCCATCAACTCTTTCATCTCAGTTGGATCCAAACAATACGGTGCCTTGGCAACTGGTTGGGCACCTGGTATCAGATCAATCTGAAACTCGATCTCTCGGTGAGGTGGCACTCCTGCTAAGTCTTCTGGAAACACGTCTGGAAAGTCACACACAACCGGAACATCGGATAGTTGTGGTGTTGGCGTTCCCACATCTTTTACATAACACAAGTAGGCGCTACATCCATGCCTCATTCACTTTCCCGCCACCGCCATTGATATTACTTTCGGGATCGTCGCGACCAGATCCCCATAAACAGTTACTAAACTCCCGTCAGGCGCTATCAAACGAATCATCTTCTTGCGACACACAATATTCGCCTCGAAGTTCGCCAACCAATCCATCCCAAGTACCAAATCGAAACCACCTAGGATCATCACAAACGGTCGAACAAGAAACTTATGACCTTCTAATTCCACGTCACAGTTCTCAATCAACTCAGAAATCCTGGTAGACTTACCTATGGCAGTTTCCACATTAAAGGGCGCGCCAACACGTCTACTACTAATAGGAAGTTTAACACAGAAAGCAGCAGAAATAAAACTTCTATTGGCACCCGAATCAAACAACATAGAAGCTAAAGTTTGGTTCACCAGAAACGTACCGGACACGACATCAGGGTCCGTCCTAGCTTCCTCCTGTGTCATAGTGAATGCCCTGGCGCTCGCCCTCGGTCCTGCACTTCCCGTCTTCTTCACCCCGGAACCCTCATCCCTTGGTTTCTTGCAGTCTCTGCTCATGTGGCCCTCCCCGCCACAGTTAAAACATTTCCTCGCTTTACACCCCCGTGCCATATGACCTGGCTTCCCATATTTGAAGCACACATTCAGCCCCCACCTACACTCGCCACTGTGCTCCTTCCCACATTTGTCACACTTTTTCGATCCTGTACCCGATGTGGCTTCACGATGATCTTCCACCCGTGCCTTCTTGTTACCCGTCGAGGCATCACCCCGACCAAACCTCTTTCCACCCCAGTCCCGATCTCCACCACCCTTCCGACTACCTTCAGCTATGTAACACCCGAAAATTTTGGTTTGGAGTGTCATGCGACTGGAGCGTCCAATCGCACGATAGCCGCACAACTGGAGCTCCATACGCATGATAGTCGCACGATTGGAGTGTCCAATCGCATGGAGCTCCTGCGGCTGAAGGTTCGGTCGCATAGAAGCTCGGGTGACTGGACTGTAGTATTTAAGGGAGAGGGCAGCCCTTACCCTCTCCCCACACTTGCGAAACCAGAGAGAAAGAAGAGAAACGGGAAAAGAGGAGAAGAAAGCTTGGTTCAAGCGGGTTCGAGAGTGCAAAATCGACGTGTAGCGGGTTGAATCGAAGCTCTACTCGACGGGATAATTCATGTGAGTTTCTAGGACCCCTCTTTTACACGTTTTTGAAGGATTTTGGGGCTGGAACACATCTGAAACTATTTTCGGGTTTTGGGTGTCTAACCCGTGTATGTATGAATGTGTATGTGTATAGTGTGTTTACAGTGCGATTTTGGACATGTATGTGCTTGAATTTTATCATAGTATGATTCCTTAAGGTTTAGGAGGGTTAATTTGGGCTTAAAATGGGTTTGGAAGGATTTGGAGGTCGTGAGTCGCGACTGCAGTTTGGGATGAACTGCAATCGCTGCCCAGTTAGGGCTAGGCGACTGGAGGGCCAACTGCAGGACTGTAGGATGATTGAAGCTCAACTGCACGACTGGAGCTCAATCGCACGACCGGCGGTTCAGTCTCACGACAGGTCACACGGTTGAGGGCTCAGTCGCATACGCCCATTTGCTTAGCTGTTCAGTCGCACGACTGAGGGTTCAGTCGCATAAGAGCCCATTCGTATAGTGTCCATTCGCACGATTGGGTGTTCGTCCGCATGGATGCTCATCCGCATGGGTCCAATCGCATAGTGTTCAGTCGCATGGAAGCATTGTGACTGAGGTTGCTCAATCGCCCAAATAGGGCTGATGTGTACAAGGAGAGGTATAGTTTAATTACGGACCTTCGGGAAGATAGCAGAGGGTAAGTAACGATGTGATAGCTCCCGTAGGTACATATGTGATAACTGTCGAGGCTTAGAAGTTACGTTGGGCCCAATGATGATAGTACTGCAGGTGTATGCATGATGTATGTACGTTAAGTATGATGTTGCCATGATAGATGGTGAATACTGATGACTTGTAAATGCCGATGTTCCTTGCTTCGATGTATGTTTACCTTTTCGTATCTCTACGTATACGTGTATGAATGAATGAAAAGTATTATATAACGTAAAGTGAAAGATAATGAAAGAGGAACGTAATGAATGAACGCATGCATTAATGAACGAATGAACGAACGTAAAGCTAAAGAGTGTATGTATGAGGTGAGCGACTCTGTGTCGCAACAGACTCGAAGGAGGACCTTTGTCGCGTACCCGATGCTGTGTCAGTCTTTGGACATGAGTCGGGGGTTTGTTTGTCAAGCCCCAGCACAGCATCAGTCTTCGGACATGAGTCGGGGGTATTGCATGAGACAAGATAGGGAGATGAGATCTCTGTCGCGTATCCCGGTACTGTGTCAGTCTTCGGACATGAGTCGGGGGTTTGTTTGTCAAGCCCCGACACAGTATCAGTCTTCGGACATGAGTCGGGGATATTGCGTGAGACGAGATAGTGAGGTGAGCAACTTTGTGTTGCAACAGACTCGGATGGAGTTCAATCTAGATGATTGACTCGACGGGATCTTTGTCGCGTATCCCGGTGCTGTGTCAATCTTCGGACATGAGTCAGGGGTTTGTTTGTCAAGCCCCGGCGCAGCATCAGTCTTTGGACATGAGTCGGGCATATTGCATGAGACAAGATCTAGATGAGGAAGAGAATTATGAAAGGAAGTATGAACGAATGAAAGTTAATGAAAGTAACGAAAGTTAAAGGACAAACGAATGAAAGTAACGAATAGAAGGAACATAATGATAATGTATGAAATGGGATCCTTGTCACTTGACCTCAGTAATCAAGGTTGTGTGCCATGAAGAGGGTAAAGTGTGACCGGCTCCAGAAAGAAGTAAAAGACAAGAAATGTATGGAAGTTAAAGATAGATAATGAGCGAATGACAGACAGAGAATGAACGAAGGTAAAGTTAAAGAATGAATTAGAACATACAAAGATAATAATAAAATTATCTATGTTTACGTATGATGTGTGTTCGCATGTATGTAAAGAACGGTTTAACGAAAGAAAAGTATGTTTTATTATAAAACTAGAACTCACTCAGCAACGCTGACTTTGATGTGTTTCCAGTTGGCAGGTACGTTGCTGAGGAGGGCACGAGGCGACCACTCAGTTCTTTTAGGATGGCATTCCTTTGTACATTATGTTGCCTACAAGTGTTTGTTGAGGATTCAAATAAACGGGATTACTTAAGAAATCCTCTTAGTTTTAAATGTTTCCGCAACAATCATTGTAATGTTATGTAATGCAAAATATGTATTTTGTAGCTAATCAACGATGTATTATTTTGCAAAGGCTTTTATGATGAAATGAGAATGTCCTTTTATCGATTCCGCTGCATGATTTTACCGTGTAAATGTAAATATATGTTTAATGTGCAATGAATGACCAACTGTGAGGTGCCCGGGAATGGGGCCTTACAAGCTACCACCACTGCAGCCCTCTCATCATATAACCTCCCGGCAAAGTCCACCGCCGACCTAAACATGCTCGGTCGGGAAGCGATCATGTGCCTGCAAATATCCGCTGGCAAACCCTGGATGTACCTCTTAATCTTTCCGACAGAGGGGTCACCTGATCCAGCACCAGACGTGCCATCTCGTTGAACTTTGTGGTGTATTGTTGGTGTTTCATGGTTCCCGCCTCTAGTTGCAAAAACTCCCTCTCAACCTTGTCCATTTCCCGGTGAGGACAAAACTCCTCAATCACCAACTTCTTCAGCTCTGACCATCTCATCCTCCCAATCGCCCGACTGCCCTCGGCTTGGACTATATTGTCCCACCAACACAAGGCCGAGTCCACAAACGAGTGGGCAACGAACATTACTTTCTGATCCTCCCGGCACTCGCTGATGTTCAAAACAACTTCCATTTCTCTCACCCACCGGTTAGCAGCAGCAGCGGTGCCGTTACCATCAAAAGTAGGGGGCTTGCATCATTGAAATGCCCCATAGTTACAGCCTCGGGCCGCCTCCGGCGTAGGCTGCTCTTCTTCCTCTTCTTCATCATCAGAAGGAACCGTTTCAGGCTCCGGTTGTTCCTGCCCTCCCGAGGACCTGTTCCTCTCTTTCCGCTCTCCTTCCCTTACAGCCTTGATCACTTTAGTCACCATAGATGGTGAGATCGTCTGCATGACCTGATGAACCTCCTCCACTACAGCCTCCTTTATCGAGGCTCTCAGATTAGCGTTCTCATCTACACCCTCCAGATGAGGGGTATCGGGTTCTTAAAGAACCACCTTTTCAACTCTAGGCCTACCTCTTTTGGGACGTGATGCAGTAGCAAGCCCACCACGCGAGGCTTTAGATGATCTACCACCGGCCATCCTCTATCACACACAGAAAGATTTAAACACCAACACGGTCATTCAAGGAAACAACTCAGTTTATGTCAAATATAGTAAGTCCCTAATTACAGTGGTCAATTGTGATTAGGCACTTACTTTACTCTTTGTACCCCGAGCATTACCTGTCCTGACTACATCAGTATCTAAATCTACCAGTAACACATAAACCACATAACATGCGCACATAATACCGGTTAACATTTTGAAAATACCTGATGGTACGCAGCTACTCAGATTGTCATCCCTTCCCTTTCCGTCCCATTTTTAGTTTAAGTTAAGGTTTATTTTGAAAATTTACCCGTTTCATTTAAACTTTAGCTCTGATACCAACTTGTAAGGCCCCGTTCCCGGGACGCTTACAGCTGGTCTATAATCGCTCATAAAACATATAATTTCATTAACTTCAATAAATATTACAGCGGAATCAGAAAAATAACTTTTCATTTCAATATAAATGCTTTTGTAAGTTAATACAACATTCATTTCAAAACATCGTTTGTCGTATTATAGCGCAAAAAATTATACAAAAGAATGCCATCCAAACAGAGCTGAGTAGCCATCCCGTGCCATCCTCAGTAACATTACCTGCCAACTGGAAACATATAAAAAGTCAGCGTTGCTGAGTGAGTTCTAGTTTTATAATAAAACATACTTTTCTTTCGTTAAAACCGTTCTTTACTTACATGTGATAACACATCATACGTACACATATATAATATCATTATTATCTTCAATATTCATTCGTTAACTTTCGTTCATTTAACGTATATCGTTAACACTTTCGTTCACATTCATTCATAAGTCCTTACTTTCATTCGTACGTTCATTACATTCATTCGTACGTTCATTACATTCATTTGTATGTTCATTACTTTCATTCATACGTTCATTACTTTAGATGACATGTACAATACCCCAAACATTGTGTACGAAGTTGGTTACTAGGCCTGAGGTCTTTCATAGACCTCGAACATTGTGCACGAAGCTGAATCCAGTACCTAGGGCAAGTACATTCACCACTTATCTTTTCTCTTTCATTACGGATCAATGCCATGTGCTATACCCCGAACATTGTGCACGAAGCTGGTTACTGGGCCTGAGGTCTTTCATAGACCTCGAACATTGTGCACGAAGCTGACTCCAGTACCTAGGGCAAACAGCAAGGATCCCATGCATATGGTCAATCACAAGGATTGGACCCAGTGTGCATCCTTCTGGGGTAGCTAACCCGCACACAGTTGAGCTAACACCCTTCATTGGGTGTGAAACTCCATACATTTGCTTGCAAGCCTTTTCTTACTTTCATTCATTTGTTCGTTAATGCATGCATTCTTTCATTTCGTTCCTCTTTTCATTATCTTCCACTTTACGTTACATAATACTTTTCATTCATTCATAAACATAACACGTAGAGCCACAGGAAAGATAAACATACATCATAACGAGGAACATCATTATACACAAATAGCATCATCATACAGGGCAACATCATACATACATAACGTACATCATGCATAATCATGCATCATCATCATTATCATGCCCAACATAACTTCTAAGGCCTCAACGACCATCGTACATGCACTTGCGGTAACTTCCACGTCAAAACTTACATCTGTACTTTCCCCCTGAAAGTCAGTAATCAAACTATGCTTCTCCTCGGGTGCACAACCCTATTTGGGCGTATGGGTACCCTTCAGTCGCATAGCCTCCATACGACTGAACATCATGCAAATGGACCTATGCGGATGAACACCAATGCGGATGAACACCTAGTCGTGAGAATGGACTCTAAATCGTGCGATTGGACCTCATGTGAATGGACCTCATGCGGATGAGCACCTATGCGACTGGGCTCTCAGTCGCATGACTCCCCATGCGACTGGACCCCCAGTCGTTCGACTAAACCTCAATCGTGCGACTGAACCCCAAGCCCTCCAGTTGGCCGTATGGCCTTCAATCGGTCACCTAGCCCTAACTGATGCAGAATGCAGTTCATCCCGAACACAATCTGTCATTTCCGACCTCCAAGCTCATCCAAACCCATTCTAAGCCCAAATCAACCATCCTAAACCTTAGAAATTAATACTATAACACCATTCAAGCACACACAAGCCCAAAAACATACTCCAAACACATCACACATAAACACACCCAAATGCGTGAAACACGTAAACATACAAAAACGGGTTTACTATGTATTCCAGTCCCAAATCAGTTGAAAACGAGTAAAATACACATAAACTACAAGAAGAAGAAGAGCTTCGTCTAGACCCGCTACACGACGATTTTGCGCACTCGAACCAAGCTTTCTTCTTCTTTTCTCCCTTTTCTCTCTTCTTTCTTTCTTTTGGCTGAATTTTGGAGACGTGGGGAGGGTGTGAGCTGCCCTCCCCTCTTATTCTCCTTCTCTTCCAAGCTTTGTCAGGTTTTGGCAAGTTTGGTCCCCCGACTTTGCACTTTATTTCTTTTTCTTCTTTCGTTGGCTACAAGGAAAATATCCGGGTGTTACATTATGAAAACTGTTAATAATGTGTCTTTATGAAGGTTCATTGTGTCATGATTGGGGATTCATTGTCTCATAGTTGGGGATTCATTGTGTCATGATTGGGGATTCATTGTGTCATGAAAACTGCTAATAATGTGTCTTTGTGAAGGTCCAAGACGTAAAAGAAAACGTGAAAGAATAGCAAAGAAGTATTTCACTAAATACAAAAATGATAATTTAAACCCCTTAATCATTGATAGTCCTGAAGATGATTCTGAAAGTTAGTGTCCACCACAATTCTTCTATTAAAAACTTACTTTCTTTACTAAGTTATATGATATGTTGTCTCATTCATTGTTTTGTAGATGAGACTAATGCGGAAGATTGCATGTTATTAAAAGATTTTATGGTGAATATTTAGGACAAAAAACAATCTAAAATAGAAAAAGGGTTAAGCAAAAGAAAATCGACAACTGTTCCTGTGGGAAAAGACAAACGAATCAAGGTTGATAAAGACACAACAAAAGCGAGATTTTATCCGTACAATGGACAAAAAGTAAACTTGAGATGTTCACTCAACAACCTCATTAGTTTTCTAGGAGAATTAACAAAAAATAGAAAAAGTTTGTTAAAGCAATGGGGTTTGGACCAACTCTACTCTTAAACCTACACACCATTCCAACATCTTTTGTATATTAGCTTTTGAAAAACTACAATGCCAAAACATGTATATTCAACAATGGCAGACATTAATTTCAAGTAACACCAGATTTAATCCATGAAGTATTTGGATTACCTATTGGTGGTGTCAAAGTAGATGAACAAGCAAAGCCAAATGCTAATGATCCAGTAGTAAAAGAGTGGAGAAGTCAATTTGGAGAATCTGGGAGGATCTTCATCAGGAATTTTGTTGAGCATGTATCTCATAGGAAAAATGACACAAGCAGAACTTTCCAACTAAATTTTTTGGTTATTTTTTCACTGTGATGGGAGAGGCTATGAAAAGCAACACAGTGAACTAAAGATATTTAAGATCATTAACAAAAGAAACCCAAATTCAGGACGTGGATTGGTGTGATTACATATTCAACTACTTGAAGAAGCAGAAACAAATATGGGAGGCTGATGAAAATGACTTATTCTGTGGTCCTCTTCTGTTGCTTGCGGTAAGAGTATATCGTCTCTAAAATTAATATTACACAATAGAATATGACACAATGGAATATGACATAATTAATGTTATTATTAATTGCAGATTTTATATGATTATGAAATTGAGAATGTGAAGTGTACATCTTCAATAAGCCTTGATGTGTTTGATTATGAAATGTTTTTGGATATTGAAACAAGACTTGATGACACAATGCCTGTGGAAGACACAATGCCTGCAAAAGACACAATGGCAGTGAAAAAGAAAACTCAAAGGAAAGAGAAACCAAGCCTGAAAGTCAAAATCAAGAAAAGTATGTATTTAATTATGACACAATGATCATTGTATCATTGTGTCAAATCCTATTGTGTTATTCTATTTAAACATTATGTCATAATAATTTATATTAATTTTGTTTTGATTAGGAGTGGAACAAGTAAGGGTAGATGATGTTGGAAAAAATGTTAAGGATATGATGGCTGAAACAGAAGAGGTATGAAGTTTAATTATTGTAATACGCTTTCAATAATTTACTTGAAAGATCATCAACAGTTATGTTTATACAACAGGAAAGGGTAAAAGCGAATGAAAAGGAGCTCGAGATGTTTGATGACCATGCAATATGGGTAATGTCATTCTTAGAGAAGTCAATCAAAGATTTCACTGGAAGCACAACAATTCAAAAAAACAAAAAGAATGTGATTGTTTGGTGAAATCATATAAAGCAAAATCAAAGGATGACATAATCGAAGCTGAAGATGTAGGAGCTGGAGAGGCAGTTGGAGCTGGAGAGGTAGTTGGAGCTGGAGAGGTAGTTCGAGCTGGAGAGGTAGTTGGAGCTGGAGAGTTAGGAGGTTTAGAGACAGGAGCTTGTGTAGAACGGAATGAGAAAGTTGTTGCAAATGTAAGTGAAAGGGAAGGAAAAGAATTGAATGACACAGTGGTAACTGATGACACAGTGATAGTGAATGACACAATGGGAAAGGATGACACAATCCAAACCGAAGAACAAACAACCATTGACATATTGAGAATTGTTACAAATTTGAATACAGAGATTAGACACAATGAGAGTGACACATTCAAAATTGCATATGACACAGTGAATGTTCTTTACAATGACTTTGATGCACCAAGCTTTGAATTAATAGATGTGAATCCAAGGATCTCAACTTAGGAATTATCAGTATTAAAATAAATCAAATCAATGATCGCGGAATTATCATTAATTGACGTTTAATTGTTTTAATGATTATTGATGAACACAAACACAAAAACACAATAAATATGAACTCAATAATTATTCAGAGTATTTCATTAATTATCAGTAATGATTACAAAAGAATAATTAAGAATGACTATGAACAATGATTTCTGTGAATCGAATAATGTTGTTGTTGATGTGACGGAGGTTAGGGTTACACGATGATGTAACTCTTGACAGCCGTAATATTGCTTGATTGTGTTCCTCGAGATGTGAAACCTAGGACTCATATTTATAGACGGTTTGAGTCGGTTAAGGAAACACCAGATCTCTTGGGATTTGTTATTGATTATGTTGACTTGTTTGACTTCTTGGTATTTGAAATCACACAAGTATTCTGTTCTTCCACAGGAGTCTTGTTCTTCCGTAGATGACTTGGTCTTCCGTAGAAGTATTCTTCTTCCGTAGGAACTCTGTCTTCCGTAGAAGTCTTCACTTCATACAATCCTTGATCATCCGCAGGAATCTTCACTTGTATGGTCTTGTAAGAAACATATCTACGGATTAACAATAATGTTCATCCGTAGATGTTTCTTACACTTGGTCAATTTCAGGAAACCTACCAAGTACATTGATTTTGTCTGTCAACAATCAAAAAGCAACACACATATATATGGGTTAACTTATATATTCAATGCACATATATATATATATATATATACTGAATGTTACAAGTATTAATTACAAGACTTGATTAAAGTTCTAAGCCTATACAAAATGATCTAGACCTATACAATCTAGATCCAACGATACTCCCCCTTAGGCTTAGCTTTTTGTAATCAGTCCTTCAAAACTGCTAGCTCCTTGACTCTTGATATTATCTTGTTATAGAAGTAAGATACATCAGCCTTTTGATCATCATATTTGTATTTGATCTCCATTTTGCTAATCTTCTTCAGAGTCTCGAAGCCATGTCCCAGAACATCCTCCTCTGTAGTGAGAGTCTCTAAGACTTTGTCATTTTTTACTACTTCAAGTTCATCTTGTTCTGAGAGTTGGAGTTCTGTGACTTCATCATAGTTGGTTCCCTTTAGCAAGCCTGCATTGTGTCTTCGTCATTTATAGGCCTTTGCATGAAGTTTGTCAATTACTTGTATCATGTGTACATGCAGGAACATATCTGTTTAGGCTGCTTCATCACTCAGCTTCGGAAAGAATTTGTCATGTAGATAGGAGGTATAGCTGGGATGAAGTAGCTTGATTTCCACAGGGTCAAAGATCCTGATCTTTTCAGCTCATTTGTTCTCTGCATTCCTTAGCAGCATAAGTTCTTTTGTCCTCTCTACATATTCCCATTCAGTAATAGGGAGTTTGTATTGAGTCCCTTCAATGTGCTTGATGGCTGCTGAGTTCCTATTGTTATAGCTAACCCTCTTTAAAATTCATCATCTACGGATTCAGAGACATTGGACTTATATCTTTTCACCCCTTTTATTCTTCTTTTGTGCTCATCATCTTCTCTCTTGGCTTCAGCCAGCACATCATCTTTGAACTTTGTTTTCAGTTTACCCACTATGCTTGAGAAGTCCCTGCCCCTTGGATGTATTGGGTAATTTGTAATGGTAAGGCTTTACAGGTCCTTGAGATCACTCTCAGGTAGGCATAAAACTGAAAACACATCATGGAAGTATTCAACTCTTCCTGATGTTCTTTTGATCACAGCACAATCCCACTCTTGATCATATTTCCATGCCATGATCTTGTTTTCTTCAGCAGAGTTGGGAGTTATGAGGTGATCAATCAACTGAATCAGAGTGGACTTCTGATCAGTGATTTCTCTTACGGTAGTACCAAGGGGCCATACTTTGCCTGGGATGACTTCCCTTGGTTCTCTGATGAGTTTGTCTTTTGCTTTGTGCTGATCCTTGGGTTCAACAGTTATTGGATCAGCAGTCAATTTGCTTTGTTGGTCATGAGTTGGATATGGAGCTGAGGTTCTGAACTTTACACCAGTTTCTATCTCCACTGCCATCACATGCTCCATCATCCTCCGCAGTTCTCCAGTAGATCTACCTTTGAGTTCATGCGGTTTGTAATTGTGGCCCTGTAACCAGCATGTCATGTTGTACTTGGTCAATTTAGCTGTGTCACAATGGCCCAGACCTTTCTAAATTTTTTCCACTGATTGAAAGACTGTGAAAGCTTCATAATCACAGTTCGGGATTATGAAACTTTCCAGCTCAAACTCTTTTAGGAGATTCTTCATCTCAGTTGAATTCATCCTCTCAACCATGTCATAAGGAAAACCATAGTTGATGAGGGTCATGAACATGCTTGAATGAGGCCTCTCTTCCATAATATCTGCTGTGGTTAGAAGGTCATCGGCCTTTGCTTCCTTTTGTTCAGTAGGGGCTCCATCTTGGTTAGCTCCTCCTATTCTTTGTCACTTTTATCAGCATCTCCGGATGATACCTTCACAGTAGATAGATCTACTAAAGGTGTCTGTTTAGGGGATGAAAGCTTTTGCCTTTTTAGAGAGGCTTCTTCTTCAGATTTCCTTTTGAAGGAGCCTAAGTATTTTCTTTTCCGTGCATATAGGATCAGTTTCTTTGGAGCTTCAGCGGATGGTTTAGACAGCTCAACACTTGGGGCCTCCCTTGTTTCCAGAGCATAAATCTTCTTTTTCAATTTCTCTATCTTTTCATCTTTCTATTTGATCAGCTGAGCTTTATCACTTTGCTCATTTTTCAAGGATGCCTGCAACTCTTGTTCATTTTGCAAAAGTGCATCAATTACCTCATTGTTGCATTTGGCATCCTCTCTCATCCTTTTCAATCTTGTATCTTTCATCATCAGCTCTTCATCCTTTTCTTGAATGATTCCTTTCAGCTCTTGTATTCTTTGCTTCCGCTTATTTGATTTGAGTACTAGCTTGTTGTACTCAGCAACCAAAAAGCTTTTACTCACTGGGATGTCACTATCACTTAAATCATCTTTATGGTAGGCAATCACATCCTCTTGTTCTGCTACCCTTTGCTCATCAGTAGTATGATCATCTCCCATTAGCTCATCAGCAGGTTGATCATTAAGAGCTGGAGATATGGGTTCAGTATGGTCTGATGGCACTTGGTCTTCAGTGTTTGTGGGTGAAATGGGAACAGTGCTAGCTTGAGACAGTAACTCAGTCTCTCTTGAGTGCACAGAATTTAAAGACTCAGTTATCTCAACTAGTTCAGTGCTAGCACTTTCCTGTGATGCTTGTTTTGGTGTGTCTGGTGGTGGTTGAACAGGGGATTGGATTTGGAGTGGAGAGAGAGGTTGAGTGTGATGTGAGGATGAATGAGAAGGTGATGGTGACTGGTGTTGAAGTGGTAAGATTGGCTGAGTGTTGGTGGTAGAAGATGAAGATATTAGCTGTGGAGATTCATGGTGATGAATAGGTGAGATTGGTTGGGTGTTGATGCTGGATGGTGATTGATGTTGGAGTGGTGGTGTTTGGATTGGAGAGTGAGAAGCTTGTACAGATTCAGCAGATGACTCTTCTTCTTCATCTACCCAGATCAATTCTTGTGGTATATCTGCATGAGCATCCACCACATGTGCAAACATGGGCATGTCTTCACCCTGGTACTTCCCATTAATTTTGTTCAGCACAGATTTACCCAAGTGTGCTTGCACAAACACTTCTCCTACTCTTGATAGCCTTGGAAGTTCTGAGTTGATCACCAGTTGTAAGAACCTTGGGAACATGTACATTTTGTCATTCCGCTGAAGTTTGACTTGATCATTTAGACAGTTGAAAATGTACTTGGAGTAGTTGTAAGTTCTACCCTCGAAGATCCCAATGATTCCTGAAGATATGTGTCGAGAAAATCTATCAAGCCCTGACTTCCTGTTGGATATGCACTTCAGGTAGGTATGGCATAGGAATCGATATGGTTTGCACAGCCTACCCTTCTTTATTTCCCCTTTATCGAAGTCGCCATCATATCCCATCAGGTTAAACACCTTCTCAATGTATTCATTTTCAAATACATCAGGGTGCCCAATTTCTCAATCACCCAATTCCAGACATCGTCTAATTGTGCTTTCATTGATCCGAATACGTTCAGTCAGGATCTCAGCAGCAATCACTTCATCATCTCCTTCTTGTTCAACTCGTGCAGAGTTCCAAAAATCGATTATGTGTGCCTGATGAATCACAGGCTCTGCCGTTAAGGCATAGAAGAGCCTAGACCATCGAAGATATCTTATGATATCTCGACATCCTTCAGCAGCAGGATCATCGGCATTTAAGAATGCGCACACATTATGTTCTTTTGCGAATCTGTTTGCCATCTGTAATCAACAACGAAAATAGATTAAGCATAAATCTCACATGAAGTCGAATCGTTTTAATGACAAACACAGATTAACAAGTTCCGTACCGAGAATTAGAACATGATTTACCTTCGCAATACCGATAATCGGTTACTGGATAATGTAGTTTATGCTTTTTCGGAACGGATTTTTTTGAAAGTTTGAATGAGGGGGAAAGTGGGCGATTTTCTAGGTTAGAAACTAAAAAAGTGTTCTGAAAAATTGATTAATGAATTCTGAGTCAGAAACCTTATTCATAACCGAACATATTAATTTCTTTTATTAATTATGTTGGGCCCACTTCCCATTTATCCGTCCGTATACCAAGTTTATTTCGAAGGCATTACTTCTTCCGCAGAACATCTGCGGAACCTTAACATCTGCGGATGTCTTAACATCTGCGGATGCCTTAGCTCAAACAATGCATCAGTTTTTCTGCTGAAACAGAAATCTCACTAATACTTCTACGGATGAGAAGTATTACTGAAACTTCTGCGGATGCAGAAATTTCACTGTTACTTCTACGGATGAGAAGTATTACTGAAATTTCTGCGGAACTTAAAGTTCTGTTAACTTCAAATGTGTGATATCTACTGAGTAGAATCAAGTGTTGATGTTGGACATTGTTGACTGTATTTGCATGGCAATTAAGTACAAGAAAGCAAGTGTCCTGTATCCTGCATTCAAGTTAGTGCTCAAGTTCCAATTCCTTCAAAGTAAATTAAATCAAGTTGACAACTTTTTATTGATTTTCATGCATGAACTACTCCCCCTAAATTTGTGATTAATGTTAAACTGTTGCATTCATCATAAATTTAAGTTGTAAACAGGCATGAAAGGCATATGACAGTCTAAGTGAGAGAAAATCAGTTAAAAAGACAAATTAAACATTTGGTTTAAACAATTACATGCATGCATATATATATAGAGGGATCATACTATGACTCGGCTTCTGCGGATGTCGATTATTGGATTCATTGCACACCTGATTGTAAGTATATAGATCCACTTAAATTCATACATGTGTAATGTATCAACTAGGCATGCTATTTATCATGTTTTGAAGTTTGTTAATCAGTAACTGTCATGAGTTCCACATTTAATTGTCATTAGAGTTTGTACTCCGTAGGTGAGGCAAATCACTAATTTTCACACTTAATGACTATGTACATTAAGTTATAAGTTCTATCTTGAGACATATTACAGTCTCATGAATGCTTTGATGTTGAAGCTCTTTGGATTGGTGTACAATTGATCACAAGTGATTTTTTTAGAGCTGAGAGATGATCTTCATAGTCACCAGGTCTTTACTTTCATAAAACAGAGGTGAACTTAACCCAGGTCTTTGTTTACACAAAACAGAGGGAGAATGAAGATTATACTCTTTAATAATATCCCCAGGTCTTTGTTCACACAAAACAAAGGGAATATAACTTTGCAAAGATAGAAGATTATAAAGTATTTTACATAGTGTGCTTGTGTAAGTGATTTGGTCACATCAGGAGATAACTTACTTTCCTGACACTCAAAATGGAGTTCCCACAGACAGATACCTGTTTCTTTTAGTTTGCCATGCTCTTAGCTTAGTTTCCACTCAAGATGAACCTACTCACATATCAAGTCAGTTTGAATTTTTGTTAAAGAAAGCCAAGCATAGTCTACTATCATTTCCATACATAAGGCATGCACAAATATTCTATCAGACACTTAAATCATCCCCAACCATTACTCTACACAAGGACAGTCATATGCTATTGATGATTTAGTCTAAGTTAATCATTCCCAAAGATTCTATCAGAAAATTAAATCTTACGGAATCAAAGGCTTTAGTGAACAAATCAGCAAGCTGATTTGTTGTGTCCACTTTGATTAACTTGATTAAACCCTTTTCTGAGCAGTCTCTCAGAAAATGGTATCTGATTTCAATATGTTTTGTTTTACTATGTTGGACTGGGTTAGCAGTTATAAACATAGCAGCAGAATTATCAATATGAATTGGTGTTTGAAGGAAATTGTAACCATAATCAAGTAATTGGTTTTGCAACCAAAGTACTTGAGAGCAACCAGCTGAAGCAGCTATGTACTCAGCTTCAGCTATGGATACAGATACATTAGTTTACTTCTTGCACTGCCAAGAAACAAGTCTTGGTCCCAAAAACTGACATCCACCAGTTGTGGATTTTCTGTTGTTGTTACACCCTCCATAGTCACTATCTGAATATGAGTAAAGACTGAAATCTCCATCTTTTGGATACCACAGTCCTAGAGCTGGTTTGCCTTTCAGATATCTGAATATTCTCTTCACAGCATTCAGATGGGACTCTTTTGGGTCTGATTGATACCTGGCACAAACACAAACAGCTTACATTATGTCAGGTCTACTGGCAGTTAAGTACATTAAAGAACCGATCATTGATCTATACAATCTTTGATCTGCTAATTTTTCAGCAGGGTCAGGCACAATCTTGTCTATTGTTGAGGCAGGTGTCTTGCATGAAGTTGTATCAGCAAGATTGTACTTCTTCAGGATTTGATAAATGTACTTTTCTTGATTGATGAAAATGTCATCTGTTTTCTGATGAACTTGTAAGCCAAGGAAGAATGTCAATTCTCCCATGGAGCTCATCTGAAATTCAGATTTCATTAACTCTTCAAAGCTTTGACACAGTTTCTTGTTGGTTGATCCAAATATTATGTCATCAACATATATTTGAACCACTAAAAGATCTTGATGTTCATGTTTGAGGAAGAGTGTCTGATCAACGGTTCCTCTTTGTAACCATTCTTCAGCAGGAAAGATGACAATGTGTCATACCACTTCCTTGGTGCTTGATGAAGACCATACAAAGCTTTGTCAAGCTTGTATACTCTATGTGGATAGTCAGGATCCTCAAATCCAGGGGGTTGAGCCACATATACTTCTTCATCAATTTTCCCATAAAGGAAAGCACACTTTACATCCATTTGATAGACTGTGAACTTCTTGAATGAGGCATAAGCTAGGAAGACCCTTATAGCTTCAATTCTTGCAACTGGTGCAAAAACTTCATCATAGTCTATCCCTTCTTCTTGAGTATATCCTTGAGCAATAAGTCTGGCTTTGTTTCTCACGATTATACCCCTGTCATCCAGCTTGTTTTTGAAGAGCCACCTTGTTCCAATTGGATGTTGACCTTGAGGCAAGTCTACAAGATTCCACACCTTTTGTTTTCTGAATTGTTGTAGCTCTTCTTGCATAGCCTCAATCCAGCTGTTGTCTTTTAGAGCAGCTGTAATATTTGCGGGAACTGTCTGAAATAAAAAGCAGGTGAACAGGCAAATGTTTGCCACTCCTCCTTTGCTCCTTGTAGTTCTTGCATTCCGGTCTCCAATGATATTATCTGAGGGATGAGACTTGTGAATTCTGCTTGTTAAAACAGCATCAACTGGAATTGTTGATTCTAAGTTTGAGAAACCCATGGATGCAGATGCATTCAGCTGAGAAGATGAGTCTATGAAGTAATCAAATGGCTCATGTTCATTAGGATCAGCTTGAGTTTCAGTTGCTGCATGGTTGTCTTCTTCCGCAGGAAGTTCTACGGAAGCAATTTGTTCTTCCGCAGGAGTAACTTCAACATCTACGGAGGCATTTTGTACTTCCGTAGGGGTTACATCACCATCCACGGATGAACATTGTTGATTTGCTGGCATGTTTTGTTGATTCAACACATCCTCTCCATCCCTTTGGTCAGTGGTTGAAACAGGACTTACATCTACGGATGTTGATGCATCTGCAGATGTATTTATATGTGCTGCGGATGAAGGATTTGCTTCGGATGTAGCTGCATGCTGCCGACTTGATTCTTACTGAGGTGCAGTTGAAGGTTGTTCCCTTGGTGGGTCAGCTGTCAGTGGCACTTCATTCAAACTTGGAGGCACAAATGGATAGCGTGTATCCGCAGAACCTGCATTGATCAGATAACCAGTGTTAAATGATTCAGTTAATGCATCTATATCAAATAACCAAGATGATTCTTTTACAGATGTTGTAAACATGGATTCATCAAAAGAAATGTTGGGAGTCTCTTCAACAATGTTATGTTCTGGAATATAGACCCTATATGATTTAGAAGTGGATGAATATCCAACAAAGAAACCATCATAGGCTTTTTTAGAAAATTTTCCCAATTGTTCTTTAGTATTTAATACAGACACATGACACCCAAAAGCTCTAAGATATCCTATAAAAGGTTTTCTTTTAAATAAGAGCTCATAAGGATTTTTATTATGTTCTTTGACAATTAATGTCCTATTTTGAACATTGCAAGCTGTATTCACAGCCTCTTCCCAGAAAGTTATGGGCAACTGAGAATCAGCTAGCATTATTCTGGCTGCTTCTATGAGAGTTCTATTTCTTCTTTCAGCCACTCCATTTTGTTGTGGAGTTCTTGGTGCACTGAATTGTCTTGCTATCCCTTTATTCCTGCAAAAAGAATCCAGATCAGCATTAACAAATTCAGTTCCATTATCACTCCTAAAAATTTTAACTTTTAAATAAAGTTGATTCTCAATATTGATCACGAAGTCCATTAATGTTTCAGATGTTTCACTTTTATGTTTTAAGAAAAAGACCCATGTGAATCTAGTGAAATCATCTACTATCACCAAACAATATTGCCTTTTTCCAATGCTCATCACATTGGTTGGACCAAAGAGGTCCATGTGAAGCAATTTGAGTGGTGTAGTATTAGTGTTGATTATTTTGGATTTATGAGACACTCTATGTTGTTTTCCTTTGTAACATGAAGAACAATGATTAGAACAATGAAATTCTTTCTTTGGTAATCCAATGACCAAGTCATTTTTCACCAATTTATTCATGTTCTTCATGTTGGAATGAACAAGCCTCCTATGCCACAATTGTGATTCATCTTCTGAAGACTTAGACAGCAGGCATGTCTCATGGCTTGTGAGTGATGTGTTGTTCATATCCAAAACATATGTGTTTCCTTTTCTTGATGCTTTTAGAAGGATCCAGTCTGCTGGAACTGCAAAACCTGGCTTAAGAATGTAACAATTAGTGTTATCAAATAGTGTAGTGTAATTTTGATCACAAATTTGAGATACACTGAGTAAATTGTACTGCAAATTTTCACAGTAATTTACTTTTTCAAATGTTAAAACACCATTTGTTACAATTCCCTCACCAACTATTTTACCTCCCTTCTTATCCCCACCAAATGCCATATAAGAGGCATGTTTATGTTTGAAGTCATGGAGAAGTGCACAGTTTCTTGTCATATGTTTGGAACAACCACTGTCAACATACCACTTGTTGTCAGCTCTCCATGATTGTTCCTGCACACAAAAGAAATCAGTTAGAATTGACAACCCAAGCCTTAATTATCTTGGGTTTGCAAGAAGTGTCAACAATAGTTACTCCTTCATGAATTAATCTTGAAGTTTCAGTATTAGTTGTTTCTTTTTGATTTGATGGTGGTGTGGATGATTCTGTTGAAGATGATTCAGGTTTTTGGATGTCTTCTTGCTTATCTGATTCTTTCTTCAACTTATCTTGTTTTGGCTGATATTTTAACTTTGAGGATGCTCCTGTATTTTTGAAAGTTACTTCATCTTTTAACTTTGATTGAGGTACAGGAGTTCCTTTTTCAATGTTATCAAAGAAACCATCAACTACTTCAGTCTGTTTATCTGATAAATCCACCTTTTTGTGAGGTGTCTTAGACTGTGTTGGTGTTTTCTTCATCAAAGTCTTATCCGCAGCAGAGGATCTTTTCTTTGATTTTTGTTGTTCTTTTGCATCTTTGATACTTTCTCACTCTCTGAAGATTGAGAATCTGATTCAGATGATGCATCATGTGACTTCTTTTTGCTCTTTTTCTTGTTCTTCTTGTTGAAATATCATTCCTGAGTTGAATGGTTATTTTTGTCACATATAGCACAGTGTTTGTTGAAGTAGCAATCAGAAGTCATGTGATTGTTCATATTGCATATGGAGAAATAACTGCTGAAATAGCATTCATCAGTATTGTGATTCTTCATATCATACCATTTGCAATATTTATCTTCTGAATTTTCTTCAGATTCAGCCTTCTTTTTCTTGTTCTTTGTCTCCTTTCCTGATGGATCACTTGATTTCTTCTTGCTTTTGGTCGAAGCCTCATCATCTGTTTCTTGTTTGCCTTTGGCTACCTTTTGTTGCTTGATATTCAACATTTTCTGTCCATGTTTGCTAGCAGTCCTTTTGACCTCATCCGTAGATTCAGTTTCTCTCTTCCGTGGCTTTTCTACGGATTCACAAGTTTTAGCCTTCTGCAGATGTACGGACTTGGCTATTTTTGCTTTCCGCAGATGTTCTACGGATTCTTTAGACTTCTCTTTCGGCAGATCTTCAACACTTGAATTTTTCTTCTTCTTGGTTAAAGTTTGTTGTTTCTTACCTTTATCTGAAGGAGATAAAGGTACCTCAGTACTTGATCAGCAGTTATCAACCTTGTGAAGGTTAGTTCTTGAAGTCCTTCATTCAGTTCAGCAATTCTTTTGCAGATAGTCTTCAGCATATTTCGTTGCTTTGGAGGATACTGCAGCTTTGATTCTTCAAGAACTCGGGGAAGACCAGTTTCAACTTGAACATTCTTACCAATGTTCAGTTGATCAGTATCATGTTCATCAGAATCATCCAAGTCATCATATTTATCAAAATCTGAGTCATTATGTTTAAGTGATTCTGATTCAGTAGATTCAGTTTCACTCATCTCAGCTTCATTGTTGATGTTTGTTTTTATATCAATTTTGGTGCTTGGCACAAAATGATTTGACAAAGTATTTGTCATTGTTTCAGGCAAAGTTGTATAGTTATCATTAATAGGTGGTGCAACAGCATTATAACTCAACCCATACTTGTTCTTTGATTCAATATGAGAGTTTAGCAACTTCTCATATTGCTGAGATGATAGTTAAAACTTCTGAAGTTTCACTTCAGTAGATGCATGATCAGCCATGGATTTTGTTAAGGAAGTAGTCAGATGCTCAACTTGGGCTTTGAGGCTGTAATTTTCAGAAACATATTTTTCTAAATCCTTTTGCAAAGAACTAATTTTGATTTGATATAGTTTATGTTCTCTTAAATGGGATTCATTCAAAATCATTGTTTCTTTTACTTTGTCAGCCAATTGTTGAGCATGGACTCTGTAACGTTCAACTTCCTCAACATATGTTGATGAACATAACCTGTCTTTTACCTCTCTGGCCATAGGAGGAACTTTGTTTTTCATATGTGCCATTAATGCTTGATTCTCTTCCAAGACTTCCTTTTCATACATGCTCAAGTCACATGTTCCATCTTGAAGTATGATCAGTCCTGACTCCTTAGAATTGCTTGGTCCTGCTGATACATTTGTGGCTGGTGGGGATGTATTTGTCAGCTGAGGTTGTCTGTACAGAGATCTTTGAGAGGTTGATTGCTGATTCTGATATTGCTGTTGCAGCAGATGTTGAAGCTGCTGATGCTGCTGCTGCTGATGCTGCTGAGATGATTGTTGGTTGCATTCTCTAGAGAAGTGTCCATAGAGATTGCATTTGAAACATCTTACTTTTGACTTGTCAACACCAATCTTTGATGTTTTACTAGCTGCAGCCAGATTCTTATTTCTCCTCAGATATTGCTTAGCTCTGTAAGCAATCATAGCCATCTGCCATTGTAGATCCATCTCTTCTACTACATCAGGGGGCAGTTCCTCCAAATCTTGCTGGCAGATGTTTGCTGATGTTAGTGAGCTTCCAAGATAAGCTTGAAAGCTAGAACTAAAAGCTGCAAAGGCTGCTTTTTGTTCTTCAGAATTCAATATCACAGTAATTGGTTCTGATTGATTGTTTTGTTGAGAAGATTTAGCAGTTGCTTTAGTATCTCTTTTCTCAGTAGATCTTCCTTTTTCTTTTTCATTCTTACTTTGAGATGATTTCTTAGTTGGTTTGGAGGCATAGAAACTAACTTCCTCTTCATCATCACTTAAAGTACAAGAGTTATCACCTTCATTATTTGAGATAAAATTCACTTCTAGCATTTTTGGTTTCTTTGAAGTGATAAGGTGAGACATGAGTTCTCACACTCTTGTTTCTTGACTGTTCATCCATTTCAAGTGCTTCTACTTTAGCAACCAGAGTATCCAGACCAGTTGTCTTAAGATCTATGGTGTTCTTGAACATGGATACAGTTAGCTTCCAACTTTCAGGCAAAGTGTGGAGCATTTTCTTGTTGAGTTCCTCAGTATTATACTTCAACTCCAAGATGTTCATTTCAGTAACAAGTTGCATAAATCTATGGAGTTTTTGAGGAATTGATTCACCCTCAATATGATGAAAGGTTTCATATTGTGATCTGAGGGTGTCTTTCCTTATGCTTCGGATCTCATCACTCCCTTCACAGAGAGTGTGGAGTATCTTCCACAAGGAATTTGTTGTTTTGTAGTTCTCGCACCTGATTAATATCTCTTCAGGCAAAGCCATACTAAGCAAACTGTATGCTTTAATATCGACTTTAACCTTCTTGACATCATCAGGTGACAAGTCCTTTGTGCTGATAGGCTGATTCTTGTCATTATAATCCGGCCCAAGAGTGGGTGGAATATAAGGACCCTCATGGACTCCCACAAGTCAGAATCTGTGTAGTTCACATGATTTCTGAACTTGATCTTCCAGGATTTGAAATCAGCTTTGGTTTCCAACTTTGGCGGTTGATATGATCCTCCACCAAAAGTACTCATGTTTAATGCAAAGTTATGAATGATACCTTGAATGCTAAATTGGAAAAACCTATCAAAGACTCAGATCTATTATTCAATTGGTTTGAATATAGATCTAAATCAAACAAGCAATGAGAGAATGCTTGCTGAACGATAAGTCGCTGAAATAATTGTTTAAAAATTAATTAAACAATTTTAATACTGATAGATCAATTGATTTAAATCAATGAGCACTTGGCTCTGATACCACCTGTGAATCCAAGGATCTCAACTCAGGAATTATCAGTATTAAAATAAATCAAATCAATGATCGTGGAATTATCATTAATTGACGTTTAATTATTTTAATGATTATTGATGAACACAAACACAAAAACACAATAAATATGAACTCAATAATTATTCAGAGTATTTCATTAATTATCAGTAATGATTACAAAAGAATAATTAAGAATGACTACGAACAATGATTTTGTGAATCGAATAATGTTGTTGTTGATGTGACGGCAGTTAGGGTTACACGATGATGTAACTCTTGACAGCCGTAATATTGCTTGATTGTGTTCCTCAAGATGTGAAACCTAGGACTCATATTTATAGACGGTTTGAGTCGGTTAAGGAAACACCAGATCTCTTGGGATTTGTTATTGATTATGTTGACTTGTTTGACTTCTTGGTATTTGAAATCACACAAGTATTCTGTTCTTCCGCAGGAGTCTTGTTCTTCCCTAGATGACTTGGTCTTCCGTAGAAGTATTGTTCTTCCGTAGGAACTCTGTCTTCCGTAGAAGTCTTCACTTCATACAATCCTTGATCATCCGCAGGAATCTTCACTTGTATGGTCTTGTAAGAAACATACCTACGGATTAACAATAATGTTCATCCGTAGATGTTTCTTACACTTGGTCAATTTCAGGAATCCTACCAAGTATATTGATTTTGCCTGTCAACAATCAAAAAGAAACACACATATATATGGGTTAACTTATATATTCAATGCACATATATATATACTGAATGTTACAAGTATTAGTTACAAGACTTGATTAAAGTTCTAAGCCTATACAAAATGATCTAGACCTATACAATCTAGATCCAACAATAGATAAACTGACTCCAATACAAGAAGATGAAAATGTGGATAATGTTAACAAAGAATGCGAGGTGGCAAACAAAATTGATGATGTTAACAAAAAGTTGGATGATGACTTTGATAGACCAAACTTTTGTTTATTGAATCCAACATAAGAAGAAGATAATGTTGATGCTGTTAGTAAGAAGGTAGATGTGGCACAGCTTCCCTTATCCAACGCTTAAGAAAATACTTTTTTGGATACTCTCTAATATCACAAAGCCGAACAACATAGAAAATATGACTACATATCAACCTAAAGTGTTCAAACCTATTGCAACTGCATGATATGGTCAAATCTTCCTTTCAAAACATAACCTACAACAAAATACACAAAATACACAATTACATTTAACGTGACACAATGAACCTCAACACGTGACACAATGAACCTCAAAACTTGACATAATGAACCCCAAAACGTGACACAATGATAAAGTAAAACACACATCAAGTAAAATATTACACAATATATATACAAGAACAAAGAAATTGATACCTTAAAGTAATTAGTGCATGGTTGCCTGAAATCTTTGATTTCAAACTTTGTAAAATCATCAACTGTTTCAATGCTCATAGATGCACAACTATTGATTGCATTATTTATCTCCAACTGTTGATCTAAAAAAAATAGTTCGCGTAAAAATCTGTGCAGCTTGTTTTTCAAGAGCAAATGAACTGCACAACTCCACATTAGCAAATCGAGTGTCATGATCATTCTTCCTATGCTCATACCTCTGAGCTTCCATAGCGGATTCGAAATGACTATTAAACTCCAATAAAGTTGATCTTGGGTTGCAAAACTGATTAAAAAAGTGGTTTTCACTCTCATATCTTGATGTTGTACGCATAAGCCCAGAAAAATTCTCATTTTGATAATATGCAGGAATCCAATCTCCTCTGATATTAAAAATTTCACACAACCATCGATGAGTAGTTAAACCAAACTCAGATAGAATTACATCCCATGACCCTATATATTTAAAAACCAACTCCAATGAACTGTAAATGAACAGTGACACCACCACAAAAGGGGTCTCCGGTGACCGCATCCTCCGAGCCATCGGCGAATTAGCCAAGTGCATCGGGTCCGAAGGGCTCATCGCCGGTCAGGTGGTGGACATATCCTCCAAAGGTGCCGACATCGGAATCGAGCATTTGGAGTTCATTCACCTGCACAAGATGGCGGCGTTGCTGGAGGGCTCCGTCATGCTCGGCGCCATCGTCGACGGAGCGTCGGACGGAGAGATCGAGAAGCTCCGGCACACAAACCATCAACAACCACACAAACCAATCAAAGGGTTTTCACCTTTCAAGAACCAGAGCCTCAACCCACCTAACGACATCGGCGAGACAACGGCGGCCCCTCCACCTTCACCACCGGAGACTTCTCCGGCGCACCATCACCGACCACCTCCTCACAAGCATCTGAATCTTTCTTCCCCGGATCAGACGATCGGACCTCCTGTTCTTGCGACTCACACCCACCGGAATCCTTCACCACTGCCTTAATCGGCTCCACCGGCGTACCGGTGGTGGAAGACGACGCCGCTTCAGCCGCCTGCAACAACCGATCACAAAAGTCAAAACTCAAAACTCAAAACCCACCACCAAAACGCGATCTTTAATCAATCTTTAGGGAATTCAAACCCTAAATCAACCATACCTTGGATCTTTTCCCTGTGGGAATCGGAGACGAACATGGGAATGAAAGCGTACGCTTCGACGATGAAGAACTCCGCCTTGTTTCCACCATGGTCAAATTGTCTCCTTTCAACCGATTGGGAATTCGATTGCAGAGGTGAAAAGGGGGAAAAATCTGTGGGGATTGTTGTGATTTGTGTATCAATGGAGGAGAAAAATATAAAATTAGGGTAAAAAGATTATAAAATTGGTTGAGATTGGGGATAAATAGCTGTGCAACCAAAGGGTTGTTAAGCGGCAGGAAGCAACAAGGGGCATATTATTACATTACATAATATTTAAAAACCAAATGGAATGAATAGTAAATGGGGGCAATTCTGTCATTTTGTTTGTCTGGGTTTCTCACTATTTAAACCCAAATACGCCATAAGCGCATACACCGGCCTCTCCCCTAACACCTTCTTCACCGTCGTGGCGGCCAGCATCGCCCTCTACTACGTCTTCTCCGTTCTGCTCGGAGGATCATCTTCCGACCATCAACAGCACCGGTCCCGTTCCTTCGAAGAAGATGCGCACCCCCTTCCACCGCCGGTTCAGCTCGGCGAGATTCCCGAGGAGGACCTCAAGGAGTTCGACGGCAACGACCCCCAAAAGCCTCTGCTTATGGCCATCAAGGGTCAGATCTATGATGTCTCGCAAAGCAGGTGTGCTCTTTGGGTCTTTTAGGGATTTTAATTAGTTGTGAAATTAAAAGATGAATCGTTGGTGCTGCTGATTCCCTTCTTTTATCAGCCAATTTTTTCATACATGTTTTTTGCAATTGATTTCATTAGGTTGTAGGTTGTTTTCAATGGATTGAAGAAGGGTGAAGAACAGAGAGTGAAGGGGTAGTGGTTTTGTAGAGGGTACCTCTGTTGTCACTTTGAGGCCGATATTAGAATGGAAACATCTATTCGAGTCTTTGTATTGTTGGTTTTGTTTGTGTATTGTACATTTATAGCATTGCTAGACTATCTTCTAGTAATAATGGTAGACCTGCAAATTCAACTTTTGCAAGAAGATGGTTTTGTTTTGTTTGGGCAGTTGTTTGGAATAACCTGTTTATGTATTTGCATAAAGATGATGTGGTGAATTGTGGTAGGTTTTGAAACGATTGATAGGCGATGACAATGAAATAAGACATGGCCATTGTTATGGCGTGGCGGATGCATTATTTGCAGCCACAATGCGTCATTGTTTCTGAGCCTTAAATTATAGCCTTTTGATCACCTAACCGTCATGTTCGAACTCCACCGCGAGACGCGGGTCGAAAAACAACCTAACGCGGATCTGCGAAAAAGGAGGAAACTAAATTCGCGTAACGCGTGAACTGGTCAAACAAGGTTTATCACAAGCGCAACGCGCGTGTTGGATTTTAACTAGTTCTTTTTCAAATTCAGCAGAAGTAATAGATTCTGCCCATACAATAGCAGCCAATCTTTTTTTAAAATCTGTAGTGTTACACAAAACTGGTCCCACCTACAAATATAAGCGAAAAACAATATCAGATAATATAAAAACATAATGACTGAAAAAGGAATAACAGAATATAAAATGACACAATGAGTAAAAAAGAAAAAAGACACAATGTTTAAAAAAGAAAAAAGACACAATGTTTAAAAAAGAAAAAAGACACAATGAGTAAATTAGAAAAAAGACACAATGTTTAAAAAAGAAAAAAGACACAATGAGTAAATTAGAAAAAAGACACAATGTTTAAAAAAGAAAAAAGACACAATGAGTAAATTAGAAAAAGACACAATGAGTAAACACTTGATACCTTAGAAGTCACTTTGTCCCACATATGCCACATACATAATCTATGCCGGGAAGTTGGTAAAACATCTAGTATAGCCCTCTTCATTACAGGATCTTGATCACTAACAATAACTTTAGGTGGACTGCCAAAAGCTTTGACATAGTTATCATATATGACACAATAACTATAATTAGACACAATGATATATATGATACAATGATATATATGACACATTAACACCATGACACAATGAGTCTTATGACATAATGAATCTTATGACACAATGAATCTTATGACACAATGAATATATGACATAATGGAAAAAAGACACAATGAAAATATGACACAATGAAGAGATTAGAATCATACTTGTTAGATCTATAAGTAGCATCAAATCCAACAACATCACCAAAGATCAAGTAATTATTCTTCATAGCATCATTAGCCCAAAATAAACCACCTAATGTTCCATCCTTTTTAACAATATATTCACAAGTAAAATTCCTCAAGTGATCCTTTTTCTTTGTAAGAATTTGAACAAGCATATCAGCATCATATTCACCAATATATTTATTTAAATCCCTCTTATAATTTATGAAATCATTTTTCATCGCACCTACTTCCGCATAACCACCACACAAAGTTCTCATTATATGAAACGCTCGAACGGGACCAATATTTATACCGGAAAAAGGTTGAATTGCACCTTCTTTTACGTGATTAACCTTTCTACCAGCAGGTAAAAGATGCACATCATCTTGATCAACAAACAAGTGGTTGTGCTCTTCTTTGAAAGAATAAACACAATACTTACTATTAACTAAACGTAGCTTAAGAATCGCTTCACACCCAACTATCTTAGATGGTTTACTATGCTTCCACTTACATTTATCATCCTCATCATTTGAAGAATCAAATACTTTTCCTTTTTTAAACCCTTGTTTCGAACAAACAAAATACTTCAAAAGTATTTTACCAGCTTGTACATATTCTGTATGCTTCCTAGCTTCAAACCCACAAGAAAGAGCATACCTTTGGTAAAATGCAAACGCATGCTCAATAGAAACAAACTCCATTCCTATAGCAGGTTTAATTGAACTCTTTGCAAAAGATATGTAAGATACTCTTCCAGAACCTGGGGATACATATTGTTTGCTAATATCTTTGTAATTTTCAGCATCTATATGAATAAAAACAACATGTCATAAAAAGACACAACAACATAAAAGACACAATGAGATCAGTTAATATCATACAAGAACACAATATAAAAGGACACAATCAATATAATTAATATCATATAAGAAACACAACAGCATAAAAGACACAACATATATAGACTCACCTAAATTATAAAATATGTTCAACAACATATTGATAATGTCCAGAGTAATCTAACAGTATAGACACAATGACTGTTTTATTTAGACACAATGACGATACAAAAGACACAATGACGAACAAAAATACACAACAATGATACCATAGACACAATGATGATGTCAATCAATAACAAAATTCATAAAAATCTGACAGTATAGACACAATGAAGATTCAAAAGACACAATTACGGTGCAAAAAAATAATCTAACAGTATAGACATAATGACTGTTTTATTCAGACACAATGACGATACAAAAGACACAATGACGATACAAAAGACACAATGACGAACAAAAATACACAACGATGATACCTAAGACACAATGATGATGTCAATCAATAATAAAATTCACAGAAATCTGACAGTATAGACACAATGATGATTTAAAAGACACAATTATGGTGTGAAAAGTAACATACTATTTCAATTGACAGTATATGATCGGCCTCATACGTACCAAACGAATCTTCAATTATCGAAATCGGCGGACAGAAATCAACGATCTTCAACAGAACTCAACAATTGAATGATAATATTAAAATGCCTGATTGCATTGAATGTTTAAAAGCTTACAAAGCATTAGGGTATACTACTATTTATAACCTATACAAGAAGCTATTTACAGTTATAAAAATACCTATATGTAAAACAAAATTACATAAAATCCTAAGTCTAAGTCGTCCGCTATGGATTAAAGAATGTCTGTTGTGCATGATCAGCCGTACGCTGTGAATGTTGAATAAGTTGTCCCCTATGTTTAGGATGTTGTCCGTTATGAACACTTTGATGTGTTATTGACTTGATAGTTGTCTGATATGAAGCGTTCATCCGTTGTGGATGAACATCTGCGGTGGACAGTTCATCATCTGTGGACATGGTAATCTGCTGTGTATGCTTTGGTCATTCATTGTAGACACTTGGGGCTTTTCTTCAACTCTACAGAATCTTGTTTATCCACTGTAGAAAGTTCTTCATCCACCGTGGACACTTGTCCAAAAATTCATTTTATCTATAAACCTGAAAAAGAAATTTACACAATGATTAGTGTCTATTATGAATGTTAGTGATACTAGTGTGTTAGTTAATGATTGTTTGAATGTTAGAACATATTATATTTAATTATGGCAAACATTATCTGTCACACCCTCAAAATCCACTAACGGGGTTTTACCGTCAGGCGTGTGACATAACCAGGATCTCAGATAAGCATCAGTTACACCAAACGACTCGATAGTTACAAAACAGATAGATTGCTTAATAATAATGAAACAAACCATTTATATTTAAGTATTGCGGAAGCGAAAACAAGATAACATTTAACAATAGTTTTGGAACACGTAAACACGCGTCCAATCCATTTTATACAAAATAAATGAAGATTTAATCTTGAAAACAGTTTGTGATGAATGCTGGATGACAAGCGGTAGATGTTGTGCTCCTAAACGTGCCACATCAATATCCTGAGAGAAAACATGCAAAATCTCAGTACACGACTTGTGAGTTCACAGGTTTATAAAAAAAACAGTAGATATCAGTAATGAAATCCCCGGATTATGTAATCCGATAAGTATCAGTAATGAAATCCCCGGATTATGTAATCCGATAAGTATAATGAAATCCCCGGATTATGTAATCCGATAAGTATAATGAAATCCCCGGATTATGTAATCCGATAAGTATAATGAAATCCCTGGATTAGTAATCCGATAAGTATAAAATTCCTCGGATTAGTAATCCGATAAGTATAAAATTCCCCGGATTAAGTAATTAAAGCATATAATGGGTAGCTAGTCCATAATGATCACTATGTGCATGAAGGCGTGGCCGAGCTGACATGTAATCAAATAATAAACCAGGCCCGGATGTGGATCACACACCACAACACTTGTAATTAGGCTAACCGTTCACCCGTTTGACGAACTTTGTGCTAGCGCGACTAGCACGGGTGGGGTATGTCAATCCCAGTGGTACTACTAACAATTACCTCGCTAAGTCCATATTAACGGTCCGTTGGGCAAGTATAACACCATAGTATCAAGTATATGCAGTATTACAAAAATCCAATGTAATGTAACGTTTATGAAAACATCATGTTTCTCTCCCCCAAAAGAGTATATAAGTAAAAGTGGGGCTGTAAACTCACCTTGTATTGATGTATTGCACAAAGACTTCACAGAATCAAGCAATGCACGATCAAACACGTTCAACACCTAATGTTGATTATAACTAAGCCTTTAAAACATATTCAGCGTGAATAGATGTGTTTGATTGAATTCGAGTCGGTTCAGTTTGACTCGTACACGATTAGATATATTCATTTGAGTTTGATTATAATTTTGTGATTTATATATTAAATTTAATTAATTAAGTATATTTTATAACTTATGGTTATTTTTGTAAATAATACGTGAAATTATATGTTATATAATTCTATAATTTTCAAAGTTATAATTACCTACGATTTGGTGTTTATTTTTATAAAAATGATTATTTAAAATATTTACAAATAATATTTTATAAATATTCTTAAGGTTTTTAAAAAAAATAAATTTACAGAAAATATTTTGTAACATTTTAAATAAGAAAAGTTTGTAAAATTATTTTTAGGATTTTTAGAAATTTTTGTATAATTTTTAGAAGCTCAAAAGGCTTTTTAAAAAAATAATTGCAGTGGCCCGGGGTCGAACCCGGGACCTCACTGTTATGTGGCATGTACTGAACCGCTGAACCAAGGCCTAAGCCGCGACTAAACCCGGTTTGATTTCCTTTTAAACATGGTTTGTCCAGTTTCCCCAAATCCAACCGAAACCCTAATCGAGTTTGATCCAAATTGAACACGAATTCGATATTGTTAACTGTTAAAATCATAGGGCTTTTGATCCCCATGTATAAACGAGTGTGTTGACGTGTGTAATTACCAGCTTTGATTCGATTTGATGAGAAGAACATTGAAGAACAAGCCGCGGTATAGGTTGAAATCGAACGTTGATCAAACACTGATGAATATCAAATTAATTGCACAGGAAGCTTTGAATGATGTTAATGATCAATAGCCCTATGTTAATTGGGAGTTATAAGGCTCGGAGGGTGGTGATTGATGGAGTTGCAGGTTCGAACAGAGGGTTTGATCGAATTGGTTTGATTTGTGTGTGTTTTGATGAATTGACAGTAGCATTCGATTTACAGGTTGATAAAGTTCAAGTAGATTGAATTATTTGATTAAAGTGATGTGTAAGTGGGTTAATTAGCCGTTGAACGTTCAGGAAAAATAAAGTGAAAAGTTTATAGCCGTTTAATCGACCGTTTAAACGCGTTTTGTGTGTGTGCTGAGTTCGAATCTTGTTCACGAGGCGGTTGGGTGTATTTTGGGCTATAAAAATCATGTTTTTAATCGAATTCGGGGTTCGCCGGAGCTTGGCCGGACTTTAGCCGGAATCTCGCCGGAAAAACGAAAGGGGAGGGGGTTGGTTTTGAAAATTACAAATTTACAGATTTGGTCCCTGTGGTTTCATTGTTATTATTTTATGTTATAAACTAGTTTTTGAAGTTTCGGAAATGACACATACCCCCCCTGAACTTATTTATTTTTATTATTTGTTATTATTATTATTATTATTATTATTATTATTATTATTATTATTATTATTATTATTATTATTAAATATAATAAAATGAAAAAACTCGGGTTGTCACATTATCCCCATGTTGAAAGAATTTTCGTCCCGAAAATTAGAACACTTGGGTTAACAAACGATTATACGGAGAATTCGGTTAAACCGGTAAATAGACCATGAAAATACATGAGGACAGTTAATAAACACAATGAGTTAACGAGCTTAATGCTAATTGACGTACTTGTTAGTGACAGATGTCACACACCATCACATTCACCACATGATCTTCAACAAGAATCTTAGGTTTCCTTTCTGATTTGGGAATATCTTGAATGTTTCTAGCACTTTTGTTCATCAGAAGGTGACCATGAAACCATAGGTAGATCATAGTGATTCTCTTTTTCTTTCTTGATGCAGTTTGCGTTTTCATTTTCTGAGGTAGACTTTGAAGAGTTGATGTCATCATCTGATGACTCGTTGTCAGTCATATCATCAAATCCATCTATATCATCTGAGCGATCACACGCATGTGACACTTTATGAGGTAGAACAAATGTGAAAGTGGACCCACAATGTTCTTTGCTTGATATTGTGAGATGTCACAGTATCCCTCAGTTGAGAGAATTTCATCCTGAAATTCAGTTGGAGTTAGGTTCTGAAGTTGTATCCACGAACAAGTGCGGATATTTAGACTTCATCTGATCCTCCCGTTCCCACGTAAACTCTGGTCCCCGTTTGGAGTTCCATCTTACGCGCACGATGGGAATTTTGCTACGCTTTAGTGTCTTGACTTCTCGATCCATGATCTCCACTGGTTCTTCGATGAAATGTAGTTGATCATCTATCTTTAGTTCCTCTAAAGGCACGATCAATGATTCATCAGACAGACATTTCCTCAAATTAGATACGTGAAACACATCATGTATCCCCCTGAGTTCTTCAGGTAAATTCAACTGATAGGCTACTGGGCCAATCCATTTGACAATCTCAAATGGCCCCACGTATCTTGGGCTTAACTTCCCACGCTTTCTAAAGCGTATTACACCCTTCCAGGGTGAGACCTTCAGTAGTACTTTGTCACCAACCTGAAACTCCAATGGCTTCCGACGCTTGTCGGCGTAACTCTTTTGTCGATCACGTGCTGCCGCCATACGGTTACGAATTTGCACGATCTTCTCAGTCGTTTCGTGCACGAGTTCAGGTCCTGTAAGTTGGCTTTCTCCTACTTCTGCCCAACAGATAGGAGATCGGCACTTACGTCCATACAATGCCTCAAATGGAGCTGCCTTGATCGAGGTGTGATAACTGTTATTATAGGAGAACTCAACCAATGGTAGATGAGTTTCCCAACTGCTGCCAAATTCGATCACACAGGCATGCAACATGTCTTCCAGTGTTTGGATTGTGCGCTCACTTTGACCATCGGTCTGTGGGTGATATGCAGTACTCATATCCAGCCGCGTTCCTAATGACCGTTGTAATGATTGCCAGAAGTGAGAAGTGAACCGAGCATCACGGTCAGAAATGATAGATATCGGTACACCATGCCGAGAGACTATTTCCCTTAAATAGATACGGGTAAGCTTCTCCATTCGATCAGTCTCTCGGATTGCCAGAAAGTGTGTGGATTTTGTTAAGCGATCTAATATAACCCAAATGGTATCGCATCCGCTGGGAGTCCTAGGTAACTTCGTGATGAAGTCCATGGAGATCTGTTCCCATTTCCACACTGGAATTTCCAGTTGTTGGAGTAATCCAGATGGTCTCTGGTATTCTACCTTAACCTTGGAACAAGTTAGGCATTTGCTTACATATGTGGCTATCTCCGCTTTCATTCTCGGCCACCAGTAAAATTCTTTCAGGTCCTGATACATCTTGTCTGAACCTGGATGGATCGAGTAACGAGACTTATGAGCTTCATCCATTATCAGCTCTCGCAGATTCCCGTGCTGTGGTACCCAGATCCGTTTCATGAAATAACGGATTCCATCAGCTTTAGTCTCCAACTGCTTCTCCATGCCTCGCATGGATTCTGCTTTCAGGTTCTCCTTCTTCAAGGCCTCAGATTGAGCAGCTTTGATTTGCACTAGCAGGTCAGAGTGGATTGTCATTTGCAATGCGCATACCCGACGAGGCTTTAGAGTTTCCTTACGACTCAGGGCATCGGCTACTACATTAGCCTTACCCGGATGGTACTTGATCGCACAGTCATAATCATTGAGTAACTCTAACCATCTGTCGTTGCCGCATATTCAACTCTTTTTGCTCAAATATATGCTAGAGGCTCTTATGATCTGTATAGATCGTGCACATGGTTCCATATAAGTAGTGTCTCCATATCTTCAAGGCAAACACTACAGCTCCCAGCTCCAGATCATGCGTTGTGTAGTTCCTCTCATGCACCTTGAGCTGTCTAGATGCGTAAGCTATGACTTTGTCGCGTTGTATCAGTACACATCCCAAACCTTGGATGGATGCATCACAGTAAACAACAAAGTCATCAGTTCCTTCTGGTAATGCTAAGATTGATGCGCTGCAGAGTTTGTCTTTAAGCGCTTGAAACGCTGTTTCCTCTTTGCTGCCTCACTTGTATATTACTCCCTTACGAGTTAGGGCAGTCAAAGGTTGCGCCAATTTTGAAAATCCTCCGATGAATCTCCGGTAATAGCCTGCCAACCCAAGGAATTGTCGCACCTCAGTAGGAGTCTTTGGTGCCAGCCAATTCTTGATTACTTCAATCTTTGAGGGATCAACATGGATACCCTTTTCGTTTACCACATGCCCAAGGAATTGCACTTCACGCATCCAGAAGTCGCATTTTGAGAACTTTGCGTAAAGTTGTTCGTTCCTCAGCAATTCCAGCATGGTTCTCAAATGTTCCTCATGATCTTCCTTATTACGGGAGTAGATCAGTATGTCATCGATGAATACAATGACAAACTTATCTAAATAAGGCTTGCAGACGTGATTCATGAGGTCCATGAAAACTGCTGGGGCATTGGTCAATCCGAACGGCATTACAGCAAACTCATAGTGTCCATAGCGAGTCCGGAACGCCGTCTTCGGAATATCCTCCTCTCGAACTCTTAACTGATGATAACCGGATCTCAAGTAGATCTTGGAATAGTAGCTAGATCCTTGCAATTGATCCAACAAGTCGTCAATGCGTGGAAGTGGATACCTATTCTTGATCGTCACCTTGTTCAGTTCGCGGTAGTCAATGCACATCCTGAAGGATCCATCTTTCTTCTTCACGAAAAGCACTGGAGCTCCCCAGGGTGAAGAGCTGGGACGTATGAATCCCTTGTCTAACAATTCTTGCAATTGCTTAGACAGTTCCTGTAGTTCGTTTGGTGCCAGACGGTACGGCGCCCGAGCGATCGGAGTTGCTCCAGGTGCTAATTCAATCTGAAATTCTACCTGTCTGTGTGGAGGAAGGCCAGGTAGTTCTTCAGGAAATACTTCAGGAAAATCCCTCATGACTGGAATGTCTTCGACACGCTTTTCATTTGTCTTCGTCTCAGTAACAAGTGCCAACAAGGCAATGTGTCCTTTCCTGAGACATTTCTGAGCCTTCAAATATGATATGATGCCGACCACCGCACCCTCCTTTTCACCTTCCATTGTAAGAATTTCATCGTCCGAAATGGGTAACTTGACCTGCTTCTCCTTGCAAATGATCTCAGCATGGTTCTTGGATAGCCAATCCATTCCGACTACTACGTCGAAGCTACCGAGTAGGACTGGAATAAGGTCTATGTGGAAAATGTGGCTAGACAAACCTAGTTTACATTTCCTATATACTTGAGTTGCAGTTATTGTCCTACCATCAGCTATTTCTATGGCATATTCAGAACTCAGGTTAGTAGGTACCATTCCTAGTGTTTTACTAAACTTGGTGGACACATAACTCCTATCAGCACCAGAGTCAAATAGAATAGAGGCATAACATCCATTAATAATGAATCTACCAGACACTAAAGTAGGGTCATTTCGAGCCTCACCTAAACCCATGATGAAGGCTCTGCCTCTGCCACCGCCACCACCATTGTTGTTGTCTTTGGGCTTATCAGCAGTACCATTGTCACCATTCTTTTTCAGTCTCGGGCAATCCCTTTTAAAGTGCCCGGGTTGACCACATTCAAAACACACAGTCTGATTGTGGTTCTGCAGCTGTTGAGGTGACTTTCCCGAGAGGTTCACCCTGCAATACTTGGCAACATGCCCAAACTTCCCGCATCTCTCACAAGTGTTCCTTGTGCACTGCCCAGTATGATGGAGTTGACATTTGTTGCATTTTGGGAGACTTCCATGATAACCGCCCGAATGAGAAGTTTGGGACGGATTAAACTTCTTGTGTTGCTGTTGTTGATGAGGGAAGGGTGATGATTGCTTCCCACTGGCAGGAGGTTCCCATTTTCTCTTGTTCTCCTTGGAACCCGATGCAGCGCCTCGCGGGGGTAGCTTGCCCTGTGTGACGGCCTGATCCGTCAGCTTGTACGCCAGTCGGATAGCCTCCTGTATAGTAGCTGGTCTTGCAGTGGTGACCATACTCTGTATTTCTAGAACTAGCCCATCAATGTACCTCTCAACCCGTTTATAAGCCGGGTTAATCATAGTAGGGCACAAAGTAGCCAACTCGTGAGAACGAGTTGTGTAGGCTTCAATTTCAGAACCTACCATCTTCAGGTTCCAAAATTCGGTTTCCAGTTTTTGTACTTCATCTCGTGAATAGTACTCCTCTTGCAGCAGGTTCTTGAATTCTTCCCACGTCGTGCCGTTCGTGGCTTCAACTCCCAACATCTAAACTTGTGTGTTCCACCAGCTCAGAGCAGCACCATCCAGTGTGCCAGCAGCATATTTTACTCTATTCCCAGCAGGGCAGTTGCAGATTTCGAACACTGACTCTAGCTTTTCAAACCAACGGAGCAGTCCCACCGCTCCCTCAGTTCTATTGAACGGATTAGGCTTGCAGTCCATAAAGGACTTGTAGGTGCAAGTCGGTTGTCCAATAGGGTTCTGCTATGGAGGGTGTTGGTTTGCCAACGCTGCGGTAATGCTATGGTTGATTATTGCTGCCAATTCTGCAGGGTCATTGAGATGTTACCTCTCCCGCGTCCACGTCCTCTTCCAGACATTCTATAATTTACCAAATATCAAAAGCTATCAGTCGTATGAAAATAGACCTTTTGTCTTGAAGGAAGAGAAATTCAAGGACTTAAAGGAATAGACAAGCTAGAGAATCAGTCCGAATCCGTGGGATTAACACAAATGTCATGGTTTGAATTTCGTCCAAATTCAAGGTAAGGGTGAGCATTCCTACAAGTAGAACTGATAGATAGTTTCCACATCAGTGGCTATGTTCTATGAAGACCGAGACTTTCCTGCTCAAAGTGTAGGAATGATGACTTATACTGACTACAATGTTACCACCCGACCAGATTCACCGGACTTGGCATGCACGACAAATTATAATTACATGTGCACTCGTAATGGTAATTTGCTTTGCATGATCACCCCTGGTTCCTCCTATCAGGTTAACATATCTTATCAAGTACAGTGGTCATCAACGATAGAAGTACCAAATAGGTAAGTATTATATGGGGATCGATCAATTCAAGCATACGACAAGATCAGTAAGGTTCAGGAATCGATGACACGTCAAGGTAATTTAACTCTTTTGCCTTAGAGACTTGTGTCTTGACCATAGCTTATCACTCATCCCAAAAATTCCCAGGTAAGCATAACTGGTCTCATAATGAGATTTATGCGATATGCTTGCCTTAGCCCAAGGGCCTTTTGCCAGGAAATCCAGAATACAGGTGTCTATGTGTCACACAAATCATGAAGAACATTTAGGCGATGTCAAATGCACACAAACTCTCCCGTGACTCACGGCAACTCGGAGCCACCATCCCGGTAGCCATATGCTCATAGGGATATGTTAAAGCAAAAATTTTCAGGCAACCAATTTAGTAGGCACAACTTAGTAATCTACGTGTGTGTAACTAATGCAAATCCAGCTATAGTCTAAAATGCAATGCAAATGAGATACAAGGTTCATTTTAGTTCGCTATAACTAATGCTCTGATACCAATCTGTTACACCCTCAAAATCCACTAACGGGGTTTTACCGTCAGGCGTGTGACATAACCAGAATCTCAGATAAGCATCAGTTACACCAAACGACTCGATAGTTACAAAACAGATAGATTGCTTAATAATAATGAAACAAACCATTTATATTTAAGTATTGCGGAAGCGAAAACAAGATAACATTTAACAATAGTTTTGGAACACGTAAACACGTGTCCAATCCATTTTATACAAAATAAATGAAGATTTAATGTTGAAAACAGTTTGTGATGAATGCTGGATGACATGCGGTAGATGCTGTGCTCCTAAACGTGCCACATCAATGTCCTGAGAGAAAACATGCAAAATCTCAGTACAAGACTGGTGAGTTCACAGGTTTATAAAAAAAACAGTAGGTATCAGTAATGAAATCCCCGAATTATGTAATCCGATAAGTATCAGTAATGAAATCCCCGGATTATGTAATCCGATAAGTATAATGAAATCCCCGGATTATGTAATCCGATAAGTATAATGAAATCCCCGGATTATGTAATCCGATAAGTATAATGAAATCCCCGGATTAGTAATCCGATAAGTATAAAATTCCCCGAATTAGTAATCCGATAAGTATAAAATTCCCTGGATTAAGTAATTAAAGCATATAATGGGTAGCTAGTCCATAATGATCACTATGTGTATGAAGGCGCGGCCGAGCTGACATGTAACTAAATAATAAACCAGGCCCGAATTTGGATCACACACCACAACACTTGTAATTAGGCTAACCGTTCACCCGTTTGACGAATGTTGTGCTAGCGCGACTAGCCCGGGTGGGGTATGTCAATCCCAGTAGTACTACTAACAATTACCTCGCTAAGTCCATATTAATGGTCCGTTGGGCAAGTATAACACCATAGTATCAAGTATATGCAGTATTATAAAAATTCAATGTAATGTAACGTTTATGAAAACATCATGTTTCTCTCCCCCAAAAGAGTATATAAGTAAAAGTGGGGCTGTAAACTCACCTTGTATTGATGTATTGCACAAAGACTTCATAGAATCAAGCAATGCACGATCAAACACGTTCAACACCTAATGTTGATTATAACTAAGCCTTTAAAACATATTCAGCGCGAATAGATGTGTTTGATTGAATTCGAGTCGGTTCGGTTTGACTCGTACATGATTAGATATATACATTTGAGTTTGATTATAATTTTGTGATTTATATATTAAATTTAATTAATTAAGTATATTTTATAACTTATGGTTATTTTTGTAAATAATACGTGAAATTATATGTTATATAATTTCTATAATTTTCAAAGTTATAATTACCTACGATTTGGTGTCTATTTTTATAAAAATGATTATTTAAAATATTTACAAATAATTTTTATAAATATTCTTAAGGTTTTTAAACAAAATAAATTTACAGAAAATATTTTGTAACATTTTAAATAAGAAAAGTTCGTAATATTTTGTAACAAAATAAATCGAACGTTGATCAAACACTGATGAATATCAAATTAATTGCACAGGAAGCTTTGAATGATGTTAATGATCAATAGCCCTATGTTAATTGGGAGTTATAAGGCTCGGAGGGTGGTGATTGATGGAGTTGCAGGTTCGAACAGAGGGTTTGATCGAATTGGTTTTATTTGTGTGTGTTTTGATGAATTGACAGTAGCATTCGATTTATAGGTTGATAAAGTTCAAGTAGATTGAATTATTTGATTAAAGTGATGTGTAAGTGGGTTAATTAACCGTTGAACGTTCGGGAAAAATAAAGTGAAAAGTTTATAGCCGTTTAATCGACCGTTTAAACGCGTTTTGTGTGTGTGCTGAGTTCGAATCTTGTTCACGAGGCGGTTGGGTGTATTTTGGGCTATAAAAATCATGTTTTTAATCGAATTCGGGGTTCGCCGGAGCTTGGCCGGACTTCGGCCGGAAAGTCGCCGGAAAAACGAAAGGGGCGGGGGTTGGGTTTGAAAATTACAAATTTACAGATTTGGTCCCTACGGTTTCATTGTTATTATTTTATGTTACAAACTAGTTTTTGAAGTTTCGGAAATGACACATACCCCCCTGAACTTATTTATTTTTATTATTTGTTATTATTGTTATTATTATTATTATTATTATTATTATTATTATTATTATTAAATATAATAAAATGGAAAAACTCTGGTTGTCACATTATCCTTCCATGCACTTGTTGAGTTCAACACTAGTTATAATATAGAATCAATTTCTTTTTGTAGATTTGTTTATTTTGATCAATGTGTTCTTGAGCTTTTCTTCATCAACTTCATCTTCTACTATCATTGGGTTTAAACAAATGTAGTTTGATATTGCATTTTTTTTAGTTTGATTGATACGAAACATACACGTATCTTGTTTTTCATTCAGACTTCATTTAGTTTTGTTCATATTTACTGGTTCAAATATCATCCTCTATATAACAAAGGTTGTTCTTACTCAAGAATCACTTTGATCTGCTCAGATTGTTCATTCATATCTTGTTTTAAGCTTTCGTATCACCCTCTATATACATACACATATCTTGTTTTAAGCTTTTGTATCTCCCCTGGTAAGAAGTATTACGCTCTCAGATTGCTGATTCATATAAACCTAAAGTTGGTATGGGGTATTCTCTCTTTAATGAAGTTTGTCATCTCTATGGCGCTTATCCTAAGTTATATTTGTCGAATATGCTTGATTTGAGCAAAGAGAGAAGGGAATGTCCTAGATTTCATAATATGCAATAATATAAACAGACTAATTTCCTTCTAAAACAATACAAAATTTAATATTTTACAGTACTCGTAATATAGGGCACTGTTTTATGGTACATTAATTAAGAGTGTGTTGTTTACGTTAAATCAGCACACAACATGTTGATTTACACTATATTAGCATAGAGCGTGTTGTTTTACATAAAATCATCACAGAGCGTGTTGATTTATGTTAAATCCGCAAAGATCGTGCTACATGTTGTTTTAGGGTAAAGTATTATAGATCGTGGTGTTTTATCTTAAGTCGTTGTGGTAATGTAAACAACACATAAATGTATGTTGTTTATATGATGTACTTCCCTAAACAACACATAACCTAATCTCTTATCGTAAAACAATACAAACATAAAACAACACATAAAGTGTTTTTCTTATGGTGAAACAACATAGAATGCCTTGGTTTATCGTAAAATAGCACAATTTCACAATAGATGTTTTAAAATAAAACAACACAAAACGTAATGTTTTACCTGAAACAACATAGAACGTGTTGTCTTACCTTAAAACTATACAAAAGTATTGCTTTACCATAAAACATCACATAATGGGTTGTTTTATTATAAGACAACACAATTTCGGAACCGAATTATTTAAAAATAACATTTAGCAATACTATACTCAAATTAAATAGAAAATAACGCTTGATTTTATGGTTGATTTATTTTAAAAAATAATATCGTATAAAAAAGTTATAAACGATTAAATAAAGTGATGGATTTTGTAAAAATTCAACAAAAGTGACTTTTCCCATAATACCCTTGGGACCACTTTTTGTCCTAAAAATTGATATTAACCATTGATTTATGTAATGTTGTGATCACTTATTAAACTTTTTAACCAAATGTATTTTTTTAATTTTAACCGGACCGTATATATATATATACATGCATGCATACATACATATATATATATATACACACACACATATATATATACACACACATATATACATATACATATATATACATATATATATACATATATACATATATATACATATATATACATGTATATACATATATATATGTATGTATATACATACATACATACATACATATATATATATAAACACATATATGTATGTATGTATGTATATACATACACATATATATGTGTACATATATACATGTATATAAATGCATATATATATGTATATATATATGTATATATATATATGTATGTGTATATATATAAATGTATAAATTGTTGGATCTTATATGCCCAAGGCACATACAAGATTGATGTAGTTAGTACGTTATGATCCAAGTCGGGTCATACCCAAAAACAAGGCAAACAAACACGAATATATATTTGTTCGTTGATGAGATCATATAAATAAATATTGGCACCAATTTAGAAAATGGGTTTTCTAAAACATTGCTTTTGTAAAATGAACAACATTATATGGATAATTTGTTCATAAGAAATTATTTATTTCATTATTTAAGTTAGTTAAACACTGACAAATAAAAGTGTGTTAGTGTTATAAAATTAAAAGGGGTTTTAATTTTATATAATCATGGTTAAAGAGTGCATCATTTTGTAAAATTAACAAAATGGGGGGAAACCCTTTTTGAAGGGAATTTCGGCCGCGCCCTTTGTAGGGTTGTGTGAGCATCTTTTAGTCTTGGTTCTCATAAGCTTTTACCACCCTTTCACTCTTCCATCTAACTTTCTCTTATACACACATAAGCAAGTTTTCTCTCTTCCTCCCTTGGCTGAAAAATCAGTTTTGTATGCTGAAACTCAGCTTTGCTTGGCTAGATTCGGATCTACCAGAAGAGAAGAGAGTTGGTGTTATACTACCTAGCAAGTAGGTGTTTGGAGGAGCTTGTGGGTATACAAGCTTGAGGCTTTCTTCCTTGAGGGTTGCATATACAAGGACATCATCATCTTCATCTCTTCCTTACTAAAACATCTTGTTCTTGAAAGGTAGTTCAAGAACACCCTATGGTTGCATTTTCGTTTTTGATAGCATGTTATTTTATATATATAAATGATCCTTGTTCTAGGGTTTTAGTTTTGGTTTAAAATGATCAAAATTTCAGATTATTAACCATATGTTTAACCTTATATCTGCTGCATTTTATAGTTTAAATGGTAAACTAGCTTTGATAAACATGGATAAAACCCGACAATGGCATCTAGAGCTGGTTATATGGAATGCATGCTTTAATAGTCCTTGTAAAATTGGTTTTATGGGGTTTTAACAACCTAATAGGGGCTGTTTTTGTGATGATGTAATGAATCCCATATCTTTCAACGTTATGTCTTACATGCTTGTGATTAAACCTTGAAAGAAAGATGTCAAATGGTTGATTATTATGTTTGGATAAAACCCTAGATTTTGGGTTTATGTTGGCCGAAAATTAGGGCTGAAATATGGGATTTATTATTGTTCTTGGATGTTGTATATGATACATAATTATGGTGCATAACATAGCCTTGACCTTATGATGATTTGGTTTTGGTTGCTTATGATTTGTCATGTTGTTTTGCTTTGAAAGGGTTGTAAAATCTGTGTTTGTAATTTGGGTTGTAATTTATTTATTCATTTGGGTATGTAATAAATATATTAGGTGTATTTCTTTTATTAGAAAAATTGTATTAGGATATAATTTTGTAGAAGGAAGATGCACAAGATGAAGACTCAAAGATGGACACAAAAGGCATGGACACTTGAAGTTTTGGATGTGGATTCAAGTGGGAGTTCATGGAAACATATGATGTGTCATTATTAACCCTTAGGAAAGACCTTATGACAACACTTGTGATGGCAAACAAGTGTAGTGAACTTAGTGGCTATGATTATGCACTTATGTTTGTATGATTTTCTTGTTTGAATGGTTGTTGTATGATTGTTGGTTGATATCTGGATATGCTTAATAAACTCACTAACAAACTTAACAAGCTAAAAATTAATGGTTCTTTATCATTAAGTGGTTAATAAAAGGTTCTTAAAAGGATTAATGATTTTAATAAAAGAGGTTTTATTAAAAGTGAACCATAGGGTACCTTGTATTTGAAAGCATGCAAATACAAAGTACATAGAGTTTTCTAAACTTGAATTATGAAAACTTGAAATTTCTTTTATAAACAAGTTTAACACCATCCTTTTGCACAACACTTGAGTCATTTGAAAACTCTTAATGGGATAAAGGTCACCTAACCATTTTGAGGGAACTTGTGATTCGAGGTGGGGATACCATATTTGTGGGATAAAGGTCACCTAACCACTAATGTTGGAAAACTCACATGTGTGTGCAAGTAGGGTAGCTTGATTTGCAAACCATATTAAATAGATCACCTACAATGTGTTTTAGAAAGGTGTTTATGGGATAAACATGCCGACTATACATATGATGTTTTAAAGTCGATCCCATACCCTAGAAGTTGCAAAGGGTTGCAATTGTCAAATCGTTGACTACCTTGTTAATTTAATTAATGGGATAAAGGTCACCTAACCACTATTTAAATGAAACATTGGATTCTAGAATTTTAAAATTGTGTAAGACACATAAAAGTGTTTTAATTATTAAAATACGGATAATATTGTAAATACTAAAATTGAACTTTGTTAAATTTTATAGATGGCCACCAATAATAATGATAACAATGAAATCCCGTCCGCTTACTCACTATCACTAGGGACCATTCTCCAAAAGGAGCGTCTAAACAATAATAATTTTATTGATTGGTTTCGAAACTTGAGAATTGTTCTCAAGCAAGAGAAACGATCATATGTTTTAGACGATCCGATTCCCGATCAACCTAATGAGGAGGATGATGAGGCTTTTATGAATTGGGTGAAATACACTGAGGACTCGGTCCAAGTGTCTTGCCTCATGTTGGCAAGTATGACTCCAGATCTCCAAAAGGAGTATGAATATCATGGAGCATACGACATGATAACCCAGTTGAAGGAAACGTTCCAGCAACAAGCAAGGGTAGAGCGATTCGAAACGGTTCAAGCACTCCATACATGTCGTATGGATGACACCCAATCTGTTTCATCTTATGTACTTAAGATGAAAAGCCACATCGACCGCCTTGAAAGGCTGAATTGTCCCATCTCGAAAGAGTTGGCTACGGATTTGATCCTTAACTCTTTGTCAAAAAGGTTTGACAACATTGTCATGAATTATAACATGAACGGGTGGGACAAGAACATAAGTGAGCTTCACTCTATGCTCAAAACTGCCGAGGCGGCCATGGGTAAAAGGGTTTTACCCGTTCTCACCATCAATGAAGGTGGGAACAAAAAGAGGCCTCACCCCGCACCCAAGGCAAACGTTGCCAGGGGTAAGGGGCACATTAGGGGAAAGGGAAAGGGAGTGGTTAGAGCGCCACAACCAAAACCAGCGGAGAAGAAGCAAAAGGTTTCTTCGAATGACCCATGCTTTAAGTGTGGGGAGATTGGACATTGGTCAAGAAATTATCCAGTCCATCTCAAAGAGTTGCATGCTAAGAGGGATGCTGGGCAAACCTCAGGTACAACTTACATGATTTATATTGATCTAAATTTAATATCCTCTAACACATGGGTGTTGGATACCGGATGTGAAACTCATATTTGCAACTTATTGCAGGGGTTCAAAAGAAGTAAGGACTTCAAGAAAGGGGATATTAGCCTCTACATGGGGAATGGGGCAAAAGTTCAAGTTGAAGGCCGAGGGGACTACATCTTGAAGCTTCCAAATGGTTTGGAAGCAATTTTGAACAATATTTTGTATGCTCCTAGTTTGACTAGGAACATCATTTCTATTGCCCAATTAAGATAATATGGTTTTGTTTTGACATTTATTGAAAATGAAATTCATGTTTCTTTAAATGGCATATTTTATTTTAAAACTATTCCTATCAATGGTATTTATGAATTGGTTCGTGAAAACACATTATATGATAGCTCATTGTACCAAACCACCACTAAGAAACTCAAAATGGATTTGAGTGATACCTATCTTTGGCATTGCCGTCTTGGTCATATAAACAAGAAGCGCATACAAACACTTCAAAAGAATGGTCTTTTAAAAGCAAATGAATATGATTCATTTGATGTATGTGAATCTTGTTTACAAGGTAAAATGACTAAGGCACCTTTTAGTAGCAAATCCGAAAGGGCAAAAGATTTATTAGGCATCATACATTCGGATGTACGTGGTCCTTTTAAGCCAATGACTAGGTACCATGAAAGATACTTCATTACCTTTACCGATGACTATAGTCGATATGGTTATGTGTACTTGTTAAGACATAAAGATGTAGCTTTTGAAATGTTCAAAATCTTCCAAAACGAAGTAGAAAATCAACTCAACAAGAAAATAAAAATTCTCCGCACCGATAGAGGAGGTGAATACCTAAGTGATGCTTTTAGAGATCATCTTAGAAGTTGTGGTATCATCTCACAACTATCTCCACCTAGGACACCACAACACAATGGTGTGTCCGAGAGGAGAAATCGAACTCTATTGGATATGGTTCGATCTATGATGGCTAAAAGCTCATTGCCTCTATCATTTTAGGTTTCGCTTTGCTCTCGGCGGCTCGTATTTTGAATATGGCCCCAACCAAGAAAGTGGAAATGACACCTTTTGAAATACAGTATGGAAGAGTTCCATCACTATCATATTTAAAAGTATGGGGTTGTGAGGCTTATGTTAAGACTCCCACCTCTAACAAGTTAGAAATCCATTCCACTAAGTGTATCTTCATTGGATATCCTAGAGATTCTATGGGATATTATTTCTATGATCCATTGGAACAAAAGGGTTTGTTGCCAAGAAGGCTGAGTTCTTAGAAGCTAAGTTCCTTATAGAAGGAACTAGCGGTAGAATAGTCAATCTTGAGGAGGATCAAGAACCACAAACTGATACATGTTTGGTTGACACTAGCACTTAACATGAGGATGTTGAGGATGATCAAATGGTTGATCAATACACATAAAATGTTCGCAGATCTGATAGAATTAGTAATCCACCTGAAAGATATGGATTTTTCACGGATGGGTGCTATGTGGTAGATTCCGATGAACCAACCACTTATCATGATGCAATGTCCAATTTAGATTGTGATAAATGGCTTGAAGCCATGAACGTTGAGATGCAATCCATGTATGACAAACAAGTATGGGACTTGGTTGAACCACCTCTTAACTCTAAGATAGTTGGAAGTAAGTGGGTTTTCAAGAAGAAAACCGACATGCATGGAAACTTGGATACTTATAAAGCTAGACTTGTAGCAAAAGGTTTCACTCAAACTCAAGGGGTTGATTATGATGAGACCTTCTCACCCGTTGCAATGCTAAAGTCTATTAGAATATTATTTGCCATAGCTGCTCCTTATAATTATGAGATTTGGCAAATGGATGTCAAAACCGCTTTTCTGAATGGATATCTTAAGGAATATGTCTATATGGTTCAGCCTGAAGGTTTTGCCAATCAAAAGCATCCTAATAAAGTATGCAAGTTAAAGAAATCAATCTATGGATTGAAGCAAGCATCAAGAAGTTGGAACCACCGTTTTGATGAAGAAATAATCAAATTTGGGTTCATCAAAAACACTGATGAAGCATGTGTATATAAGAAAGCTAGTGGGAGCATCATCACTTTTCTAGTATTGTATGTCGATGACATTCTACTATTTGGAAATGACATTCCAACCATGGAAGGTGTAAAAGCCTGGCTTGGAAATTATTTCTCCATTAAGGATCTTGGTGAAGCCGCATATATTTTGGGAATAAAGATCTATGGGATAGATCAAGGCGGTTGATATATTTAAATCAAAGTGCATACATTGACAAGATCTTGAAAAGGTTCAAGATGGAAAACCATAAGAAAGGTACCATACCTATTCAAAGAGAAATGATATTGAGTAAGACTCAATGTCCAAGCGCAAAGGATGAGGAAGACAAAATGAAGGGAATCCCGTATGCGTCTGCTATAGGATCCATCATGTATGCAATGATATGCACTAGACCGGACGTGTCATGCGCTTTGAGCATGACAAGCCGATACCAACAAAATCCAGGAAACAGTCATTGGATGGCTGTTAAGAATATACTTAAGTATCTAAGGAGGACCAAAGATATGTTCCTAATCTATGGATCTTATGAGGAAGAACTCGTTGTAAAAGGTTACATGGATGCGAGTTTCCAAACTGATTGGGATGATTCACGATCACAATCGGGGTACATTTTCATCTTGAATGGAGGAGCAATCTCTTGGAAGAGCTCTAAGCAAGATGTGGTGGCATTATCAACTACAGAGTCAGAATACATCGCCGCTTTGTTAGCAGCTCAGGAAGCTGCATGGTTAATGAAGTTTATTGCCGATCTAGGGGTGGTCTCTTCCATTCAGGACCCCCTAGAAATCTTTTGTGATAACGAGGATGCGATTGCTCAAATCAAGGAACCCCGTGCACATCAAAAGACTAGGCACATTGAACGAAGATTCAACTACATAAGGGATGAAGTTGAAAAGGGAAAAATATGTATTCGCAAAGTTCACACGGATCAAAACATTGCGGATCCACTCATAAAGCTTCTTGAAAAGGCAAAGCATGAAACTCATGCTTGTGCCATGGGACTTCGATATTATAGTGACTGGATATGATCTTTAATTTCTGTATTGAGATATTGTAACACTTTATTACTTGAATGAATTATTTGGTTATAATGATTCAATTAATATTCCAGTTTTGCATGTTTAAAATCCATGAGTAAATTATTTACTCAGAACGTCCGTAGTCGTTCATGCTTGTGGGAACAAGTATGAAAGTGTAAGGCCCCGCTCCCGGGCACCTCACAATTGGTCGTCTCACACATAAAACATATATTTGATATAAACTTAACAAAATAATGCAGCGGAATTGATAAAAAGGGTCATTCTCATTTCATCATAAAAGCTTTTACAATGCATTACATCGTGATTTAAATACAAAATACAAGCCTTCTTTACAATGCCTAACTTTTACTATGATTGTTGCTGAAGCATATGAAACCGAGGATTTCTTAAGTAATCCTGTTTATGTGAATCCTCAACAATCATAGGGTCATATACAGTGACCTCTAGTATAAAAACATAAAATTTTTCATCATAAGGGAGATTTCTTTAAGTAGTCCCGTACATCGGAACCCTAAGGAATCTCCTAATGGCATGCAACATAATGTGTTGCGTGCATCATGGGCCCACAACACATTGCGTGGTAGCATTATCAAAAGGAGAATGCCATCCCAAAAGAGCTGAGTAGCCGCCTCGTGCCATCCTCAGCAACACTACCTGCCAACTGGAAACACATAAAAAGTCAGCGTTGCTGAGTGAGTTCTAGTTTTATAGTAAACATACTTCGTTTTCGTTAAAACCATTCTTTTCTTTATACGTGTTCATACATCATACATACTCATAGATAATATCTTTTTTATCTCTTTCATTCATTCATTCGTTCGTTAAACATCATTATCTTTCACTTCTTATTTAGATCCTGTCAGGCTTTACCCACTTCATAGCACGCAGCCATGATTACTGTGGTCGAATGACAAGGATCCCGTTACGTTTATTCGTCTTACGTTTCATTCAAGAACATTCATCGTACACATATTCAGATAACATCTATTATCAGCATCGTTTGTTCGTTACATCTTTATCGTTCAGTTCTCATATGGTTCCTGTTAGGCTTTACCCACTTCATGGCACGTACCCATGATTACTGTGGTCGAATGACAAGGATCCCGTTACATCTTTTCTTGCACGCTGGACATCTTTTGTACCACTACCATATGCTATTCCTTGATCATTATTAGCTACCGGGCCGAAGTCATTAAATGAACAGCAAAACGTATGCCACGGTACTAGAGGTAAGCGGTAGGGGTACCATACATATGGTCGATCACCAAGAAGGACCCGTTAAACTTATCCAATGCTTGCAAGACATCTTTCGCTCGTTTGTTCGTTAATGCATGTATTCATCATCCTTTTTACTCATTCGTTCATTCATTAATACATGCATTCATCATCGTGTTCCTCTTTCATTATCTTTCACTTTACGTTACATAATACTTCGTTTATTCATTGTCAAAATACGTAAAGCCATGGAAAGATATTCATACATCATCATAAGGAACACATACCCATCATACATACATCATCATACATAGCATCATACATACATAGTCTACATCATCAGTCATCTGCAGGCACTTACTGAAATTCCATGTAAGGACTTACTTCCGTATCTTTCCCGAAAGCCGGGACTTAACTATGCATCATTTTGAGTGCAACAGCCCTAATTGTCCCTCCTAAACCTTGGGGACTCATGCTAGGACCTCATACAACACGCTCAAGTCCACAATCATACCTTAAACGTACAACACAACATTATACCCAAATGGGCCATACATACATATTTAAATAAACAGGTTTATATGTGTTCCAGCCCCAAAATCGTTTAAAACAAGGAAATGAGGGGTCCTAGAACTCACCTGTGCTTGACAAGCAGCTTCTCAATCAAGCTTTAAAGATGTGGGTCACACTACACCGCCTGCAGATAAGTTAACACTCAAAAGGGTTAATTTCTGCCTAAATTCTCTACTAGTTTCGCCCATAATTTCGCCCGTAATTTTGCCCATAATTTCGCCAGGCGAATCAGCAGTTTCGCTGCTTGTTTCGTTGGGCAGCATTCTGCCAGTTTCGCTGGACAGATTCGCTACCTTGAGCGCCCAACTTTCGTTGGAATTCCCTAGTTTCGCAATGCCTAAGGGTCAACCTGGGCATCAGCGAAGTTATCATAGAAACTATAGTTTCGCCTCAACGAAAATGTAGTTTCGCTGCAGCGAAACTGTAGTCTCGCTGAACATCCTCACAGTTTCGCTGGACGAACTTACAGTTTTGCTGGACGAGTGCTTAAATTCGCAGAACGAGCTGAAATTTACGAATCAGCTCATTTTAGCCCAAAAACCCAATCTTCTCCACCCAAACCCTTGGGTTATCATCCAGGAACCTAAATCTAAGCTTATTACATGTTTTATTACCCTAAAACGTGCGTTTTTGGGTGATTCTTGCCACTTTTAAAACCCCAAAAACCCAAACCCGGGTTTTTACCAAATGGAGCAATTATACTACGTTTCTTACCTTGATTCTTGTTGTTTAGGAGCCCACGAACACCAGCCTTCGATCCTTGACCAACCGAGCCTCGATCCGACACTTTCTCTCTCTACACTTTCTCTCTCTAGAACTGGGTGTTTGAGTGCAAATGAGTGTTGTTCAGCTGATCCATCTATATATATGCCAGGCGTTCCCGCGACCCCAAACTCGTTAAACTCGTGACCCGAAGGGTTAACTCGGTCTAACACCCACTACCATTTTATATTTATTAAATGGTTTTCGTCTGAGCCCATTATTATTACTTGACTTGCTTAGAAAAATTTCCGGGTGTTACAAGTCCACCCCCCTTATTTAGGTTTCGTCCCCGAAACCTGTTATTCCTCAAACAGGTGTGGGTAATGTTGTCTCATCTCTTCTTCAGTCTCCCACATAGACTCGGATCCCTTCCTGTGCTTCCACTGTACACGCACAAGAGGAACCACTTTATTCCTTAACCTCTTTTCTTTACGATCAATGATTGCCACTGGTTGCTCCACGTAATTGAGCCGTTCGTCTACTTCAATATCCTCCAGTGGAACAATCATATCTTCATCAGCTAAGCACTTTCTCAGATGAGATACATGGAACGTGGGATGAATTCCACTTAACTCATCTGGCAGTTCAAGCCGATAGGCTACCTCTCCTACTCGTGCGATGATTCAGAAAGGTCCTATATATCTCGGGCTTAGCTTACCTCATTTTCTGAATCGGATAATGCCTTTCCAGGGCGAGACCTTCAACATGACTCGGTCACCAACCTTGAACTCTATCGGTCTCCACCTCTTATCCGCATACGACTTTTGTCTATCTTTCGCCGCCTTCATGAAGGCTTTGATCTTTTCTAACTTCTCAGTCGTTGCTTCAACTACCTCGACACCTCCCAGTTCCTTCTGCCCAATGTCTCCCCAACATACGGGCGTCCTACATTTCCTACCGTACAGCATCTCGTAAGGGGCATGCCAATGCTGGCATGATAACTGTTATTGTACGAGAATTCTGCTAACGGCAAGTGGTCGTCCCAACTTCCTCCAAAATCGATCACACACGCCCGAAGCATGTCTTCGAGTGTCTGGATCGTCCTCTTAGACTGGCCGTCCGTCTGAGGGTGATAAGCTGTGCTGATATGTAGTCTCGTCCCCATCGCATCATGGAATCTCTTACAAAATTTCGATGTAAAACGGGTGTCACGATCAGACACGATGGACACCGGCACGCCATGACGAGCTACTATTTATTTGATGAATAGATCCGCCAATCTTTCAGATGAATACGTCTCGTGGAGCGGTAGGAAGTGGGCACTTTTCGTCAATCGATCGACTATCACCCATATAGCATCATACCCTTTCGGGGTACGTGGTAGCTTCGTGATGAAATCCATGGTGATGTGCTCCCACTTCCACTCGGGTATATCCAACGGTTGGATCTTCCCGTAGGGTTTCTGGTGCTCTGCCTTTACTTGTAAACAAGTCAGGCACTTGCTCACATATTCCACCATATCACGCTTCATACCCGGCCACCAATAATCTTTCTTCATGTCTTGGTACATCTTGGTAGCACCGGGGTGAATGGAATATCGAGTCTTATGGGCCTCATCCATGATCTTTCCACGTAGATCCCCGTACCGAGGAATCCACGTTCGCCCAAATCGGGTCTTAACACCAAGGGTGTTCTCACTTAATTCTGTAACTAGACCTCTCATCCTTTCGGAGTTAAGACGATCTTCTTTCAAAGCCTCGTCTTGGAACTCCTTAACCTGTGTCATCACATCAGAGGTCATAATTAGCTGATAAGCCTTTACCCGAATCGGCTCGGGCCTTTCCTTCTGGCTAAGGGCATCCGCCACCACGTTGGCTTTGCCCGGATGGTAGTGGATCTCACAATCATAGTCTTTTATCAGCTCTAACCATCGCCTTTGCCTCATGTTCAGATCTTTTTGCTCGATAAAGTACTTCAAGCTTTTGTGGTCTGTGAAGATGGTGCACTTCGTCCCATATAGATAGTGCCGCCAAATCTTCAACGTGAAAACCACCACAGCCAGTTCTAGATCGTGCGTGGGATAGTTGACTTCGTGGGTCTTCAGTTGTCGAGATGCATAGGCTATTACCTTTCCACGTTGCATCAATACGCAACCTAACCCAGAATAGGATGCATCCGAATAGACTACCAAGTCTTCATTTCCTTCGGGCAATGTCAAGACAGGAGCTTGTGTCAGTCTCGTCTTCAACTCCTCAAAGGCATTCTCCTGTTCTCGACCCCACACGAACTTCACATCCTTACGAGTCAATTTTGTCAAAGGTGAGGCTATCTTTGAAAAGTCTTGAATAAATCTCCTGTAGTAGCCCGCCAATCCCAAGAAGCTACGAATCTCGGATGGCGTCTTTGGTGATTTCCATTGCATCACAGCCACCATGATTCCCTCCACATTTACCATGTGACCCAGAAATTGCACCTCGCATAGCCAAAAAGCACACTTGGAGAACTTAGCATACAGTTTCTCCCTTCTCAGAGTTTCCAACACTTCCCGAATATGACCGGCATGCTCTTCTTCGCTCCTCGAATAAATCAGGATATCATCGATGAACACAATCACTGACTTATCTAACATTGGCCGACACACTCGGTTCATCAAATCCATAAAAGCAGCTGGCGTATTGGTCAACCCAAAAGACATGACGAGAAACTCGTAGTGACCATAGCGCGTACGAAAAGCTGTTTTAGGAATGTCCTGCTCCTTCACTTTCAATTGATGGTAGCCAGATCGAAGATCTATCCTTGAGAACCAGCTGGCACCCTGGAGCTGGTCGAACAAGTCGTCGATACTCGGTAACGGATACCGATTCTTTATCATCAATTTGTTCAACTCACGATAGTCGATACACATTCTCATGCTACCGTCCTTCTTTTTCACAAACAAGACCGGAGCACCCCAAGGAGAGATACTCGGCCTAATAAAACCTTTATCGAGCAACTCTTGCAGTTGCTCCATCAACTCCTTCATCTCCGTCGGAGCCAAGCGATACGGTGCTTTTGCGACAGGTTAGGCACCCGGTATCAGGTCGATCTGGAACTCGATATCTCGGTTAGGTGGCAATCCCGATAAGTCTTCGGGAAACACATCCGGGAAGTCACGCACAACTGGTACATCGGATAGTTGTGGTGTTGGCGTCTCTACATTCTTTACATAACATAAGTAGGCGCTACATCCGCGCCTCATACACTTTCCCGCCACCGCCATCGAGATCACCTTCGGAATCATTGTAACTCGATTACCATATATTGTCGCCGGACTTCCGTCAGCCGCCGTCAGCCTAATCATTTTCCTTCGGCACACGATATTCCCTTCGTAGGTTGCTAACCAATCCATCCCTAATACTACATCAAATCCTCCTAGGGGCATCACATGTAACTTGGCAGCAAACCTATGACCTTCTAATTCTACGGCACAGTCCTCTATTACATCCGTAACCCTAGTGGATTTACCAATAGCAGTTTCTACATCAAAGGACTCATCAAGGCATTTACTCCTAACAGGCAGTTTAGCACAGAAGGTAGTAGAAATAAAACTCTTACTAGCACCCGAATCAAATAATACAGAGGCTAAAATTTGGTTTATCAGAAACGTACCGGACATAACGTCAGGGTCTGTTCTAGCCTCCTCTTGCATCATCGTGAACGCCCTGGCCTTTGCCCTCGGTGCTTCTCCTCCCGTCTTCTTCTCCCCTGAGCCCTGAGCCCTCGGCTTCTTGCAATCTCTGCTCATATGACCACTTTCCCCACAGTTAAAACACTTGTCCATCCAGCAATCCTTGGCTATATGCCCTGTCTTCCCACACTTAAAGCAAATGTTGGATCCCCACTTGCACTCCCCCGAGTGCTCTCTACCACATTGGCCACACTTCCTCATCCCTGGTCCTGACGTGACCACACGGCGGTCATCCACCCTTGCCTTCTTGTTACTTGTTGAGGTATCACCTCGACCAAACCTCTTTCCCTGCCAACTTTTCTCGCCACCTCCCTTCTTACCACCCTCAGCCTTCACCACCCTAGCCCTTTCATCGTATAGCCGCCCAGCCAAATCTACTGCCGACCTAAAAGTACTCGGTCGGGCAGTAATCAAGTGCGTGCGGATGTCGGCCGGCAGCCCCTGGATATACCGGTTGATCTTTCGAGACACCGGCGTCACCTGGTCCGGCACCATTCTCGCCATGTCATTAAACTTGGTGGTGTATTGTTGGTGGGTCATCGTCCCTGCCTCCAGCTGCAGAAACTCTCTCTCAACCTTGTCCATTTCTCGACGAGGACTGAACTCCTCGATCACCATCCTTTTCAGTTCGGACCACTTCATCTTTCCAATGGCCCTGCTACCCTCGGCTTGGACTATGTTGTCCCACCAGCATAAGGCCGACCCCGTAAAAGAATGGGTAGCAAACTTCACCTTCTTGTCATCCCGGCAATCACTAATATCGAGGACAGCCTCCATTTCCCTCACCCATTGGTGAGCATCAACAGCGGTGCCAGAGCCATCAAAAGTAGGGGGCTTGCACCTCATAAACGCCCCGTAGTTACAACCCCGTGTTGTCTCAGGCACTGACTCCTCCTCCTCTTCCTCTTCATCATCAGAAAGAACCATTTCCGGCTCTTGTCGTTGCTGACTCCCTGAGGATCGATTCCTCCCTCGCCTCTCATCTTCGTGTACGGCCTTTATCACTTCAGTCACCACAGACGGTAAGATCGTCTGCATGACCTGGTGCACCTCCTCGACCACTGCCTCTTTTACCGAGGCCCTCAAATCAACACTCTCATCCACTCCCTCCGGAGGAGTAGTATCAGGTTCTTCAGGAACCTTCTTCTCTAGTCTAGGTCTTCCTCTTGTGGCTCGTGGTTCCGCACCACTTCCGCCACCGCCTCCACCACGTGGGCTTTAGATGATCTACCACCGACCATCTTCTATCACACACTGAAAGGTTCAAATACTAATACGGTCATTCAAGGAAATAGCTCAGTTTATGTTAAGTATAGTAAGTTCCTAATTACAGTGGCCAGTTGTGATTAGCCACCTACTTTACTCTTCGCACCCCGAGCCTTACCTATCCTGACTACATCAGTATCTAAGTCTAACAGTACACATAAACCACATTACATGCGCACATAATCCTATTTGACTTTAAGAAAATACCTGATGGCACGCTGCTACTCAGATGGCATTCTTCCCTTTTCTGTCCCATTTTCAGTTTAAGTTTAGGTTTATTTTGAAAATTTACCCATTTTACTTAAACTTTTGCTCTGATACCAACTTGTAAGGCTCCGCTCCCGGGCACCTCACAGTTGGTCGTCATCACACATAAAACATATATTTGATATAAACTTAACAAAATAATGCAGCGGAATTGATAAAAAGGGTCATTATCATTTCATAATAAAAGCTTTTACAATGCATTACATCGTGATTTAAATACAAAATACAAGCCTTCTTTACAATGCCTAACTTTTACTATGATTGTTGCTGAAGCATATGAAACCGAGGATTTCTTAAGTAATCCCGTTTATGTGAATCCTCAACAATCATAGGGTCATATACAGTGACCTCTAGTATAAAAACATAAAATTTTTCATCATAAGGGAGATTTCCTTAAGTAGTCCCGTACAAGACTATTATGAACTTGGATTGGTAGATATTCATATGGATGAATATAGAGCAAAGGGTTGCTGCCAAAGTTTATAGATATTTATGGGATGCAAATATTGGACTGACCTGTATTTCAAATATTACTACATGGATTCTTCCTGATTGGTCATAAGTAATTTATAGTAAAGCCGAATATCATTTGGTATCCTCTGACCTGAGATACATATTGGGTCTTGATATTTACCAAATATTATGCTTTGACTTAGTTCTTCGTTGTTCTGAAACATGGCAGTACATAAGTCTGAGTTCTGGTATAATACAAGGTAATTGTGAGAGACGTAGTCAAGATGGGATTTGTCCCTCTTATTCGTTGAGAGTAATATGTCTAAGGCCTGATAAAGTTAAATCAAAGGAGAATGATCACTCTGTGTCTCTGGGATTTAACATGACATCTGTGATAATAGGATAGATGATTGATTCACCTAAAACAATTCAAGTATGGTACTTGAAGAGGATGATGTTATTGAATGGCACTTAGTCATACGTATTAAGGGTAGTAAACCGTTGTTAGGCGGTATTTACTACTTGCATCAATCTTCTATGAATCTTGTGTAAGTGGGAGATTGTTGGATCTTATATGCCCAAGACACATACAAGATTGATATGGTTAGTACGTTATGATCCAAGTCGGGTCATACCCAATAACAAGCCAAACAAACACCAATAAATATTTATTCGTTGATGAGATCATACAAATAAATATTGGCACCAATTTAGAAAATGGGTTTTATAAAACATTGCTTTTGTAAAATGAACAAAATTATGTGGATAATTTGTTTATGAGAAATTATTTGTTTCATTATTTAAGTTAGTTAAACAATGATAAATAAAAGTGTGTTAGTGTTATAAAATTAAAAGGGGTTTTAATTTTATATAATCATGGTTAAAGAGTGCAACATTTTGTAAAATTAACAAAATGGGGGGAAACCCTTTTTGAAGAGAATTTCG